>VDFB02122442.1:0-61145 GCA_007258455.2 Sequoia sempervirens | reverse complement strand
GTAGAATATGAAGCTCTTGTCATAGGGATAATAATTGTAATGCAATGGCAGATAATGGCACTTAAGGTCTACGAGGATTCATAGCTCATAATCAATCAGGTCAACAATAAGTATCAAACAAAAGATGACAAGCTGACTCCATACAAGAAATTGGTGGAGAGTTTTAAGGAGTCCTTCATTGATATCACATTTGAACAACTACCAAGAGAAAACAACAGAGCAACAGATACAATGGCTACAATTGGATCACTCCTAGATGTCCCACACAATGTTCCAAAATAAGAATTCCTTGTAGAGAATCTTCTCGTGCCCGTATTCAAGGTACCAGAGTCTAAATTTGTGTGTGAAATTGTTGGTCCCAATGATCCCTGGTACCATGATATATACTTTTATCTAAGAATAGGAGTCCTCCTCATTAACATAACCTCAAACCTTAAGAAAGCCTTTGTCAAAAAGTCATCCTGGTTTGTCATCCTAGGAGAAACCCTTTATCGTAGAAGCATTGAGGGAACCCTGTTATATTGTTTAAATGCTGAGGAGGCATTGACTGCCTTAATTGAGGTATATAAAGACATTTGTGGTTCACACTCAAGAGGAATGACCTTGGCCAAGAAATTGTTGAGGGTGGGGTATTATTGGCCTACCATGGAAAGAGAAGCACATGATTATGTTAGAAGGTGTCTACAATGTCAGTAGCATGGGGATCTTATCCATGCACTAGCTCAAGAGCTCCACCCGATTGTCACACCTTGGTCCTTTTCACAGTGGGGGCTTGATCTCATTGGAAAAATCACCCCCACCTCATCTAGTGGGCATAAATTCATCATCACTACCACTAAATACTTCAAAAAGTGGGTAGAATCCATCCCCGTGACTCACATCACTGGAAACCAGATATCAAAATTCATCCTAAACTACTTAATTTTTCGTTACAGGGTCCCCTAAGCCATTATCTTAGATAATAGGACACCCTTCAAGAATCAGGATGTTCGCAACCTATGCCACAAGTTCAAGATCCAACATCGCTTTTCCACCCCGTACTACCCCCAAGGAAATGACCAAGATGAGGCTACAAATAAGACCATCTTAAAAATCCTCAAGAAAATGATCAATGAAGCTCGTCATGATTGGAATCTGCAGCTAAATCCCACCCTATGGGCCTATCGAACAAGCATCTGCACACCCACAAGTGCTACTCCCTTCTCCCTAGTCTACAGATCAAAATCCATATTACCCATGGAGATTGAGCTCTCGTCACTTAGAATATAACTACAAAATCTCATCATGGATGAGGAATATCGGGTTTCAAGATTAAATGAGCTAGAACTACTAGATGAGCGACGTATGGAGGCCCTAAACCATCTACAGTTATATCAAAACTGACTCAAGCGGAGTTATAACAAGAAGATCAGGAGTAGGATATTCCAAGTAGGAGAACTTGTGCTAAAAGAGAATCAAAAGAACGTTCCAAATCTAGACGACAAAGGAAAATTTTAACCCAATTGGTTTGGACCATTCATTGTCACAGTGAGTTATAAGTCAGGGGAATATCAATTATCAACACTGGAAGGAAAGCCTCTACAGGATCCCATGAACAACTCCCATCTCAAAAAGCTTTATGCCTAAATCTTTCAAGGTGTAAAACCAAAAAATACAAAAAAATTTAGAAAATGTCCTGAAAAAATGATCACCCTAATGAAAACCTGGAAAACAAGCATCTTGGTGACAAAAGAAAAAGAATACAAAATCCAAAGGGATTAAAAACAGTAAAGAGAAAAATCGTCCTCTAGTGAAAACCACTTGGGTGGCGCTTTGGGCAAGTACCTTGGTGAAAACTTGGCAAACAAGCGCCTTGTGTAAATAAACACTTTCCATCCACCAGGATCTTCACGACTCATTCTGCATCATCCATCCATTACTCTTCCATCATCCATCACATTCCATAATCTCCATCCATCATTCGTCTGCATCCATAGCTTGGTCCTATGTTCACCTCATGATCCCTCCTAGTACTACTCGACCCATTCTCAAGGTTAGTTTGTCCTGCATTTATTAGAGTAGTCTATTGCATGGCATCACACTAGGGGCATGTTCTCATTGGATCAAATTCATGTATATTCTTGAAGTCCCTAAATCAGAAAATCCAAAAACATTAGAAAACCAAGAAAATCCAAAAACATTCAAAACATATCAAAAATCCAAAAATAGGTCAAAAAATCAAAAAAGTGAAAAACAGAGTCGTCTTGTTGAACTATGAGTCTCTGAGCTCTGAATGTAGGAAAGGTTGATCTTTGATCTTCCCCCAAGACACTTAGGTCAATCCTTTAGGAGTCTGTCATAATAAACTGGCAATCCATTTGTTCATATCTCATCAATAATCAAATTTGTGTTAGTCGAACTATGTGGTCTCTGCGTGTATAACGTAGGAAAGGATAATCTAGTTGATCAACCCCCGAGGCCCCTAGGATAGGTCTTTAGGTTAGTCTCTTGTTCAAAATTTCAGAAAACCCATAAAAATTGGAAAATTTGAAAATCAAAACATTTGAAAAATATCAAAAATACCAAAACAACCTCAAAACATTTTAGAAAACATCAAAAACATTTAAATATATGAAAAAATTCATCCATCCCATCTCACTTTCACCCGCAATAAACATCACTCACAATAAATCTATTGTCACCCTCAACCTTTGGTGAAACAGTCAGAAACAAGTCTAGCAGTTCAAAAGTGAAAACTCAAACGTTAAGGTCTCAAGTCTAGGTCGATACGTAAACAAGTTGGTCAACTTTTTGTGTCAATATCCTATCATCCAATCAGTCCCAAATCAATCATCTGATAACATCATGTCCTAGGATATATCCTTCCTACAATGGACATCAACATTAGGCATCACCATAGTTTAGTTTTGGCTAGCGGTATTGAAGAACATTAGCTTGTTCGTTTACTTTATCTTTGTCTTGTGACTTAACTTTTTGCATTCATCCCAAATGAAGGAATTTAGAGAGAAAGAAATGGGGCAACAATCATTATCTTTTTATCTGTTGTTCTTATTGGATATTCTTAACCTTGGTCATGTGTGCTTTGTTTGGGTGTAGGGAGGATGTTTCAGGTATCTTGTTGACCACATAGGAAGGCTTGCCTTCCTATGTTTTGGTCTGAAATTTTTGGAATATCTCAGCTGCATTTTGAATAAGGTTTCGTGTGTCAGGTGTGAACAAGAGCACTCCTATCTGATTTTCGAGTCAAAGTCCATCACACTAGGTACAACACCATCCTGGTTCTTTATACCTTGATGCATCGTGCCTATGTGTATTATCAAACATAAGGTAAATGGCCCTTTTAAAAGTCCCAATCCCTAGTAAGAAAATCCTCATCATCATCATCCTTTGACTTGTTGGAGTCTCTTACTTTCTTCTATCTTCTTTCCGCGCTAACATGGTACCATGGCAATTAAATCAAAACATCGCTAATGCATCCATCCTACATCCACAAACCATTAGCATACTACATAATGCATAGCATATCATATAGAAAGTATTAATCATACCACATGCATTGCATTTCCATCATTGCATAATATAGATTGGTTATTGTAAGCCTCTCATCAACTACACATTTGCATTCATTACATAAATCACATATGCATCATATGCATTATCATACCATATAAAACATCACCATACCATCCATTTGCATGAATCATATAGACATTATTATATGCATCATCATATAATTATCATCATCCATTTTGCATCCATACATACATCATTATATCATAATGGAAAAGATAATGGAAAAGAAAAAGATTGCATTTCATATATTTTATCATCATCATCCATTAACCATCATAATATAGATTTGTTAAGTCTAAACATCCGCATATCATAACAGTTGCATACATCATCATAAAAATGCATAACAAAGATATTGAAAAAGAAATGTATCCACAAATCACTACATCACATCATAATGTCATACATCACATCATGCATAAATAAAATAGAACATCATACATTGCATCGAATCATCTCATATCATATATCATCAAAATAATAATACACTGTCATGGTACAAAGATCAGGATCAAGTGTGTATCAATCAATATATAGTACAATTGCCCATGGGGCTATCAAAAACAAGCCCGTAAAATGCAAAATGAATCATGTCTCTAATTAAAAATGAGCTAGCCCTACTAGCTGCTCCCCTCACTGGGTGGCCTCTCTCCATGATCCTTTGGAGGCTGGTACCTTGTCTGCTCTGAAAAATGTAGGAGCTGGGATGCTCGAGGCATGACCTAGTGATAATGTACTCTGTAATAGTCAGCCTCTCGGACTGCCTCCCTATATGCTTGTAAAAAAACTGTGCTCCAGGAGGAGGATATGACCATGCTCTCAAGCTGCTACCAACAACCCATCTCCTGTGCATCCCTGAGCTCTGCAACTTGTCTTTGTTGAACGGCCTGGTCCCGCTCAGTCCTCAGTTGATCTCTCTCAAATGTCAATGCAACAATTTGTCCCTACAAACTCTGTACCTATGCCTGAAACTACTGGATAAGGGAATCTCCCTGATTAGGTGACGGTGGAGGTCCCTGGTCCCTTGGAGGTGGTCCTTGATCTCTCTGAGGTGGTCCTAGAGCCTTTCTGGACCTATCAGGCGCCTTGTCCTATTTTTTTCGTGAGATCACCCAAAAATCATTTTTTTTGTCTGATCTCTCAGAGGGGCAATATAGCAGCATGTTTCTTCTCACTGGGGCAGCAGTGGGGCATTTAAGAAATCATTTTTTTTTTAAATTTTGATCGAGATAGTTTATTCTTTGAACCAACACATCGAGTACTTTGCTTCAAAGAGGGGAAAATGTAGACACAAAAAATGTACCAATCACACTTGATCTTGATTACTAACACCGCTTCATCCTGAATCATCCCCTTTGCTAATCATTTAATCAGGTATTCTGTATTTGATTAAATTCATCACCTTTCATCTCTTGATTAAATAAATCAAACTTATCTAATTCAGTTGTCATCTCTTGTTAATTAAATAAATCAATTTTATTTAACTAATCCTCTAATCTCTATTTAATTAAATAATCCATTTTATTTAATTAAATCTCTAAAGTCATTCTATTAAATTAAATCAATCTTTATTTAATTTAACCTAACATCATCCCTCTTTAATTGAATGAATCAAAATCTTTATTTGATTAAGTCTAAATCATATTCCTCACAACTTTGATTTAAATCAATCCAAAAATGTAAATCAAATTGTCACATCAACTAATCTCCTTTTAATTTAATCAAATCTTGATTAAATTAGTCTTAATCACTCCAATCCTCTAGATTTTTCCACTTGCTCAAAAAATCATTTAGTTTGATTTATTAATTCTTCTAATTTCCCTCAACATGGCATCAAAAGGGAATATTCCTCTAAATTTTAAAATCCCTCCAAATGGATTTGTCCTTCCAACAAGGCATTCATTTCCTCTTACATGTCCTTGTGCATTGAGCCAGGTGGAATTCAATTCATTCCTTTCTCCCTCCAACATGTCATTTCATAGATTTGGAATTCCACCTAATATCATTTATTGTGCACATTCACCAAAATGTGCTCATCCTTCCTCCATTCACATCTTGACAAGTGGCACTTGGCCATTGGATGTTGAATGATCCCACACTCCTCCATTTTTCTCATTCTTCCATCTCATTCTTCTATAAATAGAAGGCTCTTCTTCTCATTTTGGGATCCACAACTTAGAGCAAAAGTTACTATCTTCATATTTAGAGCAAAGTCATTCATTTTCATAGCATTTTTCCATCATCATAGCTAGGTTATTGCAAATTTCATCAAGGAAGCACATTGTTCATCATCAGCAAGTGGATAAATCTTCATCAAGCTTGCAAAGAAGTTGGGAAAGGGCCATTTTCCACATCAAAGTGGCACCAATTCCCCCATGGGATTGAGAGTTTCCATGCTCTAATAGGATTTAATAGCTTTCTCTTATTTTTTCCTTCATTTATTTCCTATTTTGAGCATTGTAGATGAATTGCATGGGGAATCTTAGTTCTAACTTGCATATGTGACTAACATTGTGTTTGTTCTTTGTGTTTGTGCAGGTCTAGGATTGGGATTCACAATAAGAACATTTTATTATTGATGTAAAATTAAGTGTTGTCATTTGTTGTTAAAGATTGAAGAGATTGTTGGAAATGTTAAAAAAGAAAATCATAGAATGCAAGAATAGAGTTATCACTTAGAGGCATAAGACAAGTTGATCAATTATTAAGAAGAGATAAAGAATATTGTTACAATGGATACAAGTAAAATTAGATGGTTTACCAAAAGGTATTTGTTACACATTACCATTAGAAGATTGTGGACTTAAAAAAACAACTAGTAGATATGTGAATGTGTAAATTAAAGATTTAAATAATTGAGATATAAGTGTGCTTGAATGGAGTTCAAATTAAATCCAAGGTGACCGACTTGTGAAAGAGAAGAAGAATTTAAATTTAAGATAGTATAGAAGAACCATGAGCCAATTCGGTTTTGAAAAGTTAATGAACAAGTAATGTAGGCTGAATCTCTTAGCCTAGTCATCACCCTTGAAGGAAGCAATATGATCCATTATGCTAGGTGACTTCTTTATGCACTTAAAATCAATCGACCCCCTTTTAGATAATGATAAAAGACATAAGAGGTGATTACCTTTATTAAGAATGCAATGATCATTATTAGGAAGAAAATTTCAAAAAGGTGGCATAGAAAATAATTAAAATAACATCAGTTTATATGAGGATAAATTGAAACAAGATTTAATTAAGGCCAAATTCTTCAAAGGAAGTTTAAAATCAAAATTAATTATTACATATGAGGTCAAGCCCCTAATAAATGTACCCCCATGTAAGACAAAACCATCCAATTTAAAATATAATGAAAATGCATGTATTAACAAAGAGTTGTGTCCAATGAATGAAGTTGCCTCTCTTTGGAAGAGGTGTGAAGAAGATATAAAAATATGAAGGATTGGGAGTCAAAAGTAACAAGCAATTCAATGATTTTCCTCTAATTAAAAAGAGTAGACTAAAATAGATAAAAAAAGGGCATAAATGAAGAGTATATAGCAGATTCATATTAGAGAATATATGCAGCCTATGTGTGAAAGACAATTGCAAATATATATAAAAAATATAGGTGAAAAATAAGAGTAGATAATAAAGAGAATTAGAGAAAATTGTAAGGCATAAATTTATGTAAAGATAATGCCATGATTATGATCAGTTTCATGCATGATTTGGATCAGAGTTGAAGGGAAGTGTGTGAATAGATTTGGGAGGAATATTGTTATGTGATTGTGGATCAGATTTGAGTGTTAAGCAGATTTAGATTTGGATTATATTTGTGTGGATCATATTTTTTTTTTTGGTGAAGGATTTTGTTATATCAGCATTGAAGAATTGAAAAGGTTGAAACCTATCAAATAGAGGTTGGAGCCTCTTGTTGGATTGGAGCTCAGTTTTTGTGCAGGGTTTGAAACCTCCAATAGGTTGAGCCTATCAAGTAGAGGTCAGAGCCTCTTGCTAAGTTGGAGCTCAATTTGTATAGAGATTGTAGATTTTGATAGTAGGTTAGAGCCTACAAGAAGAAGAAGGTTAATTTATAATATATGAGCAATATTATGTCATGGTTTTCTCTCAAAAGGGTTTTCACATAAATCGTGTGTTCTTATTGTGTTCCTAATTGATAGATCTTACTTGAATGCTCTTATTGTGATTGGTTAAGTTTTTAAAAGTAAAAATATTGTTAGATATTGATTCACCCCCACTCTCAATATCATTGCATGTTCAACATGTGGAAACCTACTTATGAGATGGAAAACTAGCAAAAGAGAGGATTAGTATTACATGCACAATAAATTAGGTCTTTTTGATCCAAATTTGGTGTATTCCTATTTTTATTGCTTGTGGTATACATGGAAAAGTTTATGGTCTAGAATATAGAGAGAGTTCTCAAATATCTTAACAAGGAAATTTGATTAGGACAACGTATATTTTCCTTTGCTATATATTTTTAATCATTGGTGGATCCTTTGTCAAATATTGTCCTTTCAAATATTTTTCTAATCAAGTTCTACATTGATTGGAAAGTTTTGATTGAAAAGGGAACCAAAACGTAATTTTACCTCAACACATATTTTTTGTCTCATAACTCCATTCTAGCCCATATTCAGTGCATTTAGAATTTCAATCCATGTACTCTTTGTGGGATTGGTTGGATCTAATGTTGGACCATGCCATTAAATTTAGTACTTTATTTTGTACATATATGGTTTCTAACTAATATTATTATAGTAAAACTCATACATGACTACCACATTAGAGATGTGTCATGCCACCATCAAGTTAGAGGTGTTTCCATTTTATCCTGTTCTACAATTTCATATTGCCAAACTTCACTTGCAAAGGAAAATTATTGATAATTATACAACCTTTAAATCAAGGCTTGTTTATATTATCTCAAAATTAAGGATAATTTTTCCTAGGAATTTTTTCAAAGCCTTTGATCTTACCAAGTTCCTTAGAAAATTAAACATATTAAATAAATCTAACATTTCTTCTTTGAGCTTCTTGATATTATCTAGGCTTTTATTTTCTATTACTAGTAGGTTTTTTAAACTTAAGAGCTTTGTTAAACTGATCAATCATTTTAGAAGTGTATGAGTGTTGTCTCCTTTAGGCTATCTACGATATATAAGTTATGATTTTTAGTAAGACATTGTAGGATCCAAAGAGTTTTTGAATGATCTTTGTGGCAAAAAATTCACCCTAGATGATCTTCAAGAAGAATATTTTAATATCTAATAATAAATCTCCTAAACGTGATGGTTGTCCTTGTAAAATTTATAAATCCCTATGGACATAGTTAGCCTTGATATTCTCTAGGTCTACTTAGGAATATTAATACATGATCCTTAGGTACTATAATAAAATAGGGTAAAATTAAATTATTCCTAGGGCATTAAAGCCTCAATAAATATACAACTAGTAGTTGATCACTTTGCTAAATACTTTCCATAAGATCATATTCAAAGCCCTTGCTCTTTATTTCTGATTTACTGCAAATTATTATTTGGCTTGAGAAAACTAGATTCATTAAGAAAGAATATATCCTAGACGATAATATTTATTGTTTGATAAGGTATGAAATGGGTCCATCACTCTTAGAAACATTCAATTTTCATCAATATTGGCTTTAATAAAACTAATGACCATTTTTAATGGTTGTTATTTCTAGATATGCTTCAAGATATTAAATTTGACTCTAAATTTATTAACTCAATACAAATTTTATTTATATATGATTTGGATTGTCTCATTATCAATGGTTGAAAATATTCTTCTTTTGTGATCTTTATGTTCTTTCTCTAACTCTTTATGTTCTTGTGGCTAAATTTTTTTGGCTATTTTCTTCCAAACATAGTTACCTAACAATCAAAGGTATTTTCCTTTCCAATCCTAATATTTTTCTAATAATTCCTCTCTTAACCTTTTAGAAGAACAAGATAATGTTAGTCAAGCCTTGTTGTGTTTAAATTATTATTTTTCTTGTCTCTAGCTCCAATATACATTCATAAAAGAATCAATGTTATAATCAATCCTCCTTTCCCAAGATTTTGTAGATTATTTTTTTCTACTACAAATGGATTAATATGGGGAAATATTTATATTTTTTGGCCATTCCTTTTTCCTTTTAATACTACTCTCCATCTCTTTTGCATTTTATTATAGCTCACTTTGAGAAAAAAATTATACTTCTAGATTGCAAAGCTTATTTCCCTTGTTAGGATACTCTAAATTTGTTCCAAAGTTCTTGCTTTTACTCATGTGTCTTATTATTCCTATTGGGATCCTTGAAAATACTCTTTTCAAAATTTATAGATAAATTTGGAGAGATTACTTAAATATTTTCTTTGGGGCTCTGTTGACTCGGGAAAATTGTTTCATTGAGTTGCCTAAGAATTTTGTTGTCATCTTAATGACTTTGCTTGTTGTGACCTTATTAATAATCATAGATAAGGTTTGTACTTGTGTTTTAATTGGATAATTAGAATCTTGGGGGGCAATGAGGCCTTTAAAATTTTTCTTTGATATTGTATCTTTTGTAACCCCTCATGGAAAATAAGCCTAGAAATCTTTGTGATTTCACTTTATCGTCATCTTGAAGGAGCTTGTGAAAATTTAAGGCACTTTTGTCACAAAAATTATATAGAATTATTGGGTTCTTATAAATCCTTTGTTTATTTAGGATGGGAATTATTTCATAACCTAAATTTTCATTAATAAACAATCCCTTTGGTGGTCTCTTATGATTACTTGCAAGGATAAACCTCTTGCCAAAGTACCTTAGCGTAATGCATTAAAAATATTCAAATAAGTGATTTGTTATATTTTATACCCCTTCTCTATAGATTCAAAAGGTTAGTGTTAGAACACAGATATATTGAGAGGGGGGTGAATCAGTATATCCCTCAAATTAATCCAATTCAATTTTATCAATCAGAACTTATTATTGCCTTAACTAGATAAAGCATTCAAAGCACAAGCACACAACCATAACATCAAATTTACGTGGAAAAATATACAAGGGAAAAATAACAATTAGAAAGCTGGTTGGAGCTACTATCCAAATCCAACCTTAAAAAATTAAAAACATGATTTACAACACAGTTTTATGGCTTCAACTAGAGGAATTTTACAAATCCCTATCAATACAACACTTACAAAAAGAGGCTACAACCTCAACATATAATAATTGATAAATTTTTATAGTCCACTACCACCACAACACCGTTGCTACCTCTAGATCACAACCTTTAGCATTCACACACTTCACTTTTAATTTTGGCTTGCCTCCTTCAACATTCCATCCACACACTTTTACCTTCGGCTCACTGCCTTCAACACTTCATTCACACACCTTTTCCTTTAGCTCACTTCCTTTAGTGCACTTCAAATACTCTTTCACATATTCACACACATTCTTCTTTTTTCAACTCATTGCTTTTGAAATTTATCACTTTTAACACATTGAATGCTTCAACAAACACAAACTACCACTTCGGTCACACACTTCATATTCTATTTATATCTTTCAAAAGATTCAAATTTTTTCTCCTTGTTGGCCAAACTAAAATGTGTAAACATGAAAAGTGCAATGACCATAATGAGTCATCTCCAAATCATCCATGGGGAAAGGAGATTGAATGCGATCCAAGCCAAGAGATAAGAAAGACCAGTTTTACATATGCACACAATCCATGCTGGTGCATGCAATAAAACTTGGCACAAACACCTCAAAAATACCAAGTCAGACCAGTAAACACTTAACCCTCCAAATATTATCTCCATATCACAAGCAATATCAAAGAGCCCAAATAGCATCATGCAAATCACACTACAAGCATTAAATGATATTCAAAAACATTTCCACACCCTCTTACAATTTTACACAACATGAAGCTAGTGTAGACAAAAAAACACTTAACTAGTATCTCTTGCATACACAGACAACATAGTCTTGAGATAAAATATTGAAAATTCAACTTGCGGTACACCTTAACGTCTAAAAATTGAAGGGAGAAAATAGATAGGCATTTTGAACTCATCCTCCAAATTGCAAGACCACAACATCAATTATAAATAAATGTGGAGCATTTCTATAAACCATCTTGAATGTGATAGTACAGTCTTCACATTGCTAGCTTTGGAAACTTCTACATTAACTTCTATGTTCTAAAAATAGGAACATACATAATTCACACTTTATTTTTTCAAACTTCCAAATTGTAGAGCCATATATTCAAATGCAAAGGAATGTGAAGCATTCTATGGATCTTTTAAGTACACCTTCCTGAGCCATTGACTACTTGAGAATCTTTCATGCTCTCTTTCACACCTTATACAAAGCTTCACATCAAGAGACAAGAATATAATCATACCAATTACAAAACTCTTCATCTTCAACATATCAACATCCACTTATTCATGAACAAAAAGAGATGTAGTACAAATACATATAGAAATCTCATGATGTATCCATCATCATACATAATAATTATGAGCAACATACTAATTACAACATATGAAAAATATCCATTCTATTGACATCAATGAAAACACCTACAACAAACTTCAATAATCTCCCCCTTTAGCATTGATGGCAACACAAACCTAATATGAAAATTTTCCCCCTTTGACATCAAGGGAAAAGGGTAACAATATTTTTCTGTACAACATACAAACACCCCCTTTCAGCACAAATCTTAACATTCCTCTACGTGCTCCTCTTGAGAGGTAGCCCTCATCAATCTAGGAATAAATGTGTCTTGAATTGCTCCCCCTAGATAGATGCACCAACTATGCATCTAGTTAGGAGGGGAAACAACCCCTAATTTCTACCTAAGATACTCAAATGTATCCTTTGAAAGTTCCTTAGTAAATATGTCTACAACCTATTTCTTTGTAGGCACATACTCCAATATTACTTCTTGATCCACAACTTTCTCCCTTATGAAGTGATACCTGATAAATATATGTTTGGTTCTCGCATGCATCATTGGATTATTTGAAATATTGATGGTGCTTGTATTATCACACAAAATTAGAATGGGCTCATCATACATCACCTTGATGTCCTTCAAGGTTTACTTCATCCATAACACTTGGGTACAACAAGATGCTACAACAATGTACTATTCTTTTGTTATTGATAAGGACATTGAGTCTTTCTTTTTACCAAATGAAGAGACCAATTTGTCTCCCAAAAAGAAAGCTCCACTATTGGTACTTCTTCTATCATCAACACTACTAGCCCAGTCAACATCACTATATGCACTCAAAGAAAAATCATCATATTTTTTATACTTTTCAAATATCTGAAAAATCCTATTGACTTCCTTCACATGAGTTTCTTTTGGATCATCTTGAAACCTTGCAACCAAGTAGACAACTTGCATAATATTAGGCCTTGATGTTGTAAAAGTATAATAGGCCCCTAATCATAGACCTATACAGAGTCTAATCAACTTTATGTGAGTCATCATATTTGCTCAAATGATAACCTATTACCATGGGATTAATTATTGGTTTGCAATCTTCCATACCAAACTTCTTCAACATCTCCTTGACATACTTTTCTTGATAGATATTATTTGGTTGTGCAATTTGGAGTCCAAGAAAGAAAGATAGTTCACCTATCATAAACATTTCAAATTATTTTTGCATCTCTTTAGAAATATTCTTACGCATTTCATCATTTCCACCAAGATTATATCATCAACATACACAACAACAATTAGAATTATTTCATCCTCAATTTTAATATATAGATTGCTATGTGTGGTACCTTTCTTGAAGCCCTACTGGAGTAGGTACTATTGGCATATGGCTTTGAGAGATTTTTTTTGGCTACTTGTGTTGTCATTGATGGAAACTAGAGTCAATGGTATGGTCCACAATGTTAGTATTGCTCCTACAAGAAAGGGAAGTAAGATTCTATAATCTACTAGCAAAAATAATGAAGAACAAGAGATCCGGTTGACAAGTCAATCTGATCACTTCACCAAATCATTATTTTGTGGTGTGGATATCCAAGGAAGTCTTCCTAGCATTTGTACTATCCTACTAGTGAGTTTTTTTGGAGTTGCATTAGTCAGAGTTCAAGTTAAGAGGTTCAGTAGTATGGTTCATGATTTATTCTCTCATTGTGGCTGACATGTTTTATATGGTGTATCACGGATGTATGTGGAGTATGTATTTAGTTATTTCTTATGTTTTGAACTTTGTTTTGGGTCCCTTCTAAAGTATAGATGACTTGTGAGGACGTGCATCAACTCTAATTAATGATTTGAGCTGACATAAGCAAGAATATTATATTTTAATGTGAAGCTGACATATAATGAATTCCTGATTAGTGGATATATAAAGGAGATTGAAAAATTGTTTTGGTGTGTGTGTGAAGTAGTTGTGAAAAATATAGAAGTGTATGTGTAGAAGAGAGCGAAAATGGATAGATCGGTTATTTGAGGGTAGAAAAAGTTTTGTATGTAGAGTAGAGTAGAGCAGGGCAGAAATGTGAACTGGATAGAAAGATCCAAAATCTAATTGTGCACTTAATTGGAACTAAATCCAAGCATTTGTAGATGCTACTCTCTCAATTCAATATTTTTTTGTAATTTCAATTATACTTTGTAAGGTAGTGAGCCTTTCTCTTTTGAGCAATTAGCTCTAGGCAGTGTGCCTGAATGCAAGTGCATTCCCCTTTCATCATACTTTTAACAGAGTATACTTTGTGGATTAATCTCCACTATGGTTTTTCCCCTAACAGGTTTTCCATGTAAAAATCCTAGTGTTATGGTATTCTTAATGTGATTGCATGTTACCTTCTATTTATGTGATGTGAATGCTATTAAGGGTTTAATTATTGTTGTTGATAGTTTGAAAATTAAATATTGTGGAACACTGATTCACCCACCCCTCTTAGTGTTCCTAGTGTCCAACAATTGGTATCAAAGTTGGTTCCTCTTCTGAAGTTTAACAGCTTGAGGTGGATCTTGAATTACAATGGATGCTGGTGGTCTTCAACAATAGCTTATGGTGGCACTTGATGATCTTGATCAGTCCAAAGCAGAGGTCGTGGAACTAAAAGCAAATCTTGTAGATGCCAAAAAATTCATTCAATCACTGAAGGATAAGATAAATGGGTCAAGAGAAAAGAGGAAGGAACTATGTGATTAGTTGAAGCAAAAAGAAGGAAAAGGTCCAGATGATGTCCATCTGAATCAAACCCTAAGGGAAATAACAAAAGAATGTGAAAAGATTGCTAAGGACAATACAAATCTAAAGCTTGAAATGGAATCTGTGGTGATGAAGTTTACCAAAGAGATTGAAGAAAGAAAGAAGAATGAGGAGAATCTGGCCCAGTCCCTAAAAGAAAAATTTGAAGAATGTAGCTAAATTAATAGTGGATTCATTCAGTTGGAAATTGAACTGCAACAATCCAGAAATAATGAACAAGAACTTGAGAGACATGTAGTTATCCTCGGAAATGAGCTTGCTACTGCAAATGAATTCAAGGAAAAATTCAAGATAAGATCTACTAGGCTTGATGAGATAACCAAAGGACAAAAGGATACTAATGACAAGCAAGGTCTTGGCTATGAGAAGGGTGAGAGCTCTGGATCTAAACAGAAGAATCTTGAAAAGAAGAACAAAGGTAGAAGACATTTAGTAAGGCAACCCAATGCTCGGAAATTTAATGGATATTGCTTTATTTGTAATAAATTTGGACATATGGCTTTTCAGTGTAGAAGAAAGATAAATCCTATTATTCCATCATTTTATGGTCATTGTTTTAAATGCAAGAAGTTTGGTCATAAGGCATTAGAATGCGAAAATATGTATGTCAATACAAATAACATTAAATACTATACCTGTGGAAGATTTGGGCATGTTGCTAATCAATGCAGATCATGAGGAAATCGGTGGAATGGATGGTATAGACAGAAGAATCTGGTATGCTACAATTGCAACAATTTTGGGAACATTTCAAAATTCTGCAGGAACAAAAACATGAACAAAAGAGGTCTAGTTTATCAAGGAAGAAATTCATAGAAAAATAACAAAGGAAAGGAAAAAGAATTTGTGGAAGAGATAAGAGATCAGATGAAGAAAACATGGGTAAAGAAAAGTGAATCTGATGAAGGAAACAAGGTTGTACCGAAAGCTCCTTTCGTTAATTCTTTTGGCAATTGATTTCAAGCTAGAGGCCTAGGGGAGTTTCTCATGAAAAATCCTTTGCCCCCTGCATATAATTGGCTATGAAACACTGGATGTCATTAGAAGTTGTGTTATCCTTTGACAAATGTATATGTAATCATTTGTTGTGTTAGATGAAATGTTGAAAGTCCGAAGTTGGATTCTTCATTTCTTGTCTAAGTTTTTAGTGTAGCCAGAACTTCTAGGGAAATTCATTTAATGGGAAGAGAAAGTTAAGTATGTGAAGTTATAAAAGGGAATTTGAAACCCTAATTCATCATTTTGCATTGAAAGGAAATAGTTGGAGACCACTTTCAACAAAATTGTGAAGGTGCGAAAGGTCATTTTAGTGGAAAATTCTTCAGGTTTGTTTGTTGCTTATCAATTTCATATCTATTGGGCGATTGGTAGAACCTTACTTGGAACAAAAATGAAACAAACCAAAGGAATAGTAATCTTGGATGAGTATAGTAGTCAAAAAGTTAGGGATGAAAGAAATTTGTTGTCTCCCATAGAATTGAGGAGGCTTGAAGGATCGAAGCATAAGAATTTGGATATATGGAATGAATTTCCTCATTTCGTCTATATGGAAGTGATTCAATTTATCTTAAATAGATTGGATGGCAATATCCTCACTTTGGATAAACCCTATCAAATCTCAAAGGATGTAATCAAGAATCTAATAGGTCTATGCAATGTTGGTAATATTCTGAAGAAGAAATAAATTCAAAATGTTGAGGTCGAAGCCCTAACTGGAATAAGGGGAGATCAGAGGGCTCTAATAATTTCATCAATTAAAGATCCATTAACAAGGTATGTTGCACATGGAATCTCATATAAGATCTTCAGAAACTGAGAAGGATCAACCTCAGCAGGTGCTATATATATCACTCATAAAATGATAATAGAAAATGAAGACTTTGACCTATGCAATCTAATGAAGAATCAACTGATGGAGAATGTACAATTAATGAAGGATATTGACTACTCCTTCAAGTTTGGAACTCTTGCAATATGTATTATGATGTATTTCCTTAATTGCTTGCCTCTAAATGACAATGTGGTGTGGAAAGAAAATGTACCAGTCTGCGAGAAAATATTTGTGCATTACAACTCTTTGGAAAATGTGGAACAAGTTTATGAAAACTTCTTTAGAAAGGTGCTAGAAAAGTTTGGGGTAAATGTTATTCCTCTTCCAGTAAAAATAACTGAAGTTGGATCATCCTCTGGAAAGGCAAAGAAAAAGTAGAAGAGAGGAAGAGATCTGGCTGGTGTCACTCCTTTGGCACCCAAGTCAGCAAGAGTTGAGGAAAAAGGGAAAGAATAGTTGCTTATGGATGTAGAGGATGAAGACTCTAAGGAATATAATCTAAGAGAAGAACCAAAACTAGTTGAACCGGTTGTGGAAATTGCAGAAGAGAGTGATGATGAAGGTGCTATGTTTAAAGAAAATATATTATAGATCATTCAGGATGAGGATGGTATGCAAAAGATAACTGATATATGGTTGAATGGACCATCCTATGAGTAAGATGTCATTGAGGACACTTCGGGAAGATACTTTGTCAATAACAATATTGAATTGGAGAGTTTGTAGGATGTTCTCCCAAAAGAATTGATTGAGTGTGTCAAGGAGGCTATGGAATCTGTGCCTATGGATAGGAAAGAGGAGGAAATGATTTCCAATTTGAAGATGTAGTTTAGGCTATCTCTTGCTAAACTAAAGAAGAAAATGAATGTGCTAAGACAATGCATTGATTCAACCAATAAAGTCTACAATTACTATCTAAGGTGGCCTCATGTGGTTGGAAAGTACAAGGATAGATTGGAGGAAATCGAAAAAGAGCTTGTCAGAATTGGGCAGGACTACAATATTTTTTTGGATAAGGATGGAAAGGTTAAGAAAAAGGCTCATGATCTGCAAGCTGAGCATGTAAAGGTTCACTTTGCTAGAAATACTCTCATGGACACCTTCTTGAGAGTAAAAGATTTGACTGAAGGCAGACTCGAGCAAATGATTGAAGTGCTAAAGACAGGAGAAAAGCTAGAAGAAGCAATCACCATTCTTGAATCCCTTGTCCAGATTATCAATAAAACATCAGAGAATAACAAATTGATTATAGCTATTGGAATTACGATGGACTCTTGGAAGAATTTCCTTCTAGAAATTAAAGCTAAGTATAAAATAATCTTCTAATTATTGCAACAGTTTCTCCAATTTTGATACAACTCTCAATTTTGCAAAAGGGAAAGAATAGGAAGAGAAGTATAGTAAAATATTACAAGGAGAGCGAAAGAGAGAAGCTTTTTCATTGATGTCAAAGGGGGAGAGAATCCAGTGAAAAATTTCTTTGACATCCAAGGGGGAGTAGCAATTCTGGTTTTATTGAGTTTTTTTTATTTTGACACTTAGGTCAATTTTTTACTAAGTGTTTCCATCAATTCCAAAGGGGGAGATTGTTGGCATATGGATTTGTGAGATCATTTTTGGCTACTTGTGTTGTCATTGGTGGAAACTAGAGTCAGCAGTATGGTTCATAGTGTTAGTATTGCTCCTACAGGCAAGGGAAGTAAGATTCTATAATCTACCAGTAGAAAGAATGAAGAACAAGACATCCGGTTGACAAGCTGATCTGATCAATTCACCAGATCATTATTTTGTGGTGTGGATCTCCAGGGAAGTCTTCCTAGAATGTGTACTATCCTACTGGTGAGTTTTTGTGGTGTTGCATTAGTCAGAGTTCGAGTTAAGAGGTTCGGTAGTATGGTTCATGATTTATTCTCTCATCATGGCCGACATGTTTTATATGGTGTATTGCAGATGTATGTAGAGTATGTATTTAGTTATTTCTTATGTTTTGAACTTTTTTTTGGGTCCCTTCTAAAGTCTAGCCAACTTGTGAGGACACACATCAACTCTAATTAATGATTTGATCCGACATAAGCAAGAATATTATATTTTGATGTGAAGCCGACATACAATGAATTCCTGATTAGGGGATATATAAAGGAGATCAAAACATCATTTTGGTGTGTGTGTGAAGTAGTTGTGAAAATGATAGAAGTGTATGTGTAGAAGAGAGAGAAAATGGTTATATCAATTATTTGAGGGTAGAATAAGTTGTGTATGCAAAGCATAGTAGAGCAGAGCAGAGCAGAGCAGAGCAGAGTAGGGCAGAAGTGCGAATTGGATAGAAAGATCTAGAATCTAATTGTGCACTTAATTGGAACTGAATCCAAGCATTTGTAGATGCTACTCTCTCAGTTCAATATTTTTTTGTAATTTCAATTATACTTTGTAAGGAAGTGATCCTTTCTCTTTTGAGTAGTGAACTCTAGGTAGTGTGCAGAATGCAAGTTCATTCCCCTTTCATCATACTTTTAACAGAGTATACTTTGTGGATTAATCTCCATCGTGGTTTTTCCCCTAACAGGGTTTCCATGTAAAAATCCTGGTGTTATGGTATTCTTAATATGATTGCATGTTACCTTTAGTTTATGTGTTGTGAATGCTATTAAGGGTTTAATTATTGTTGTTGATAGTTTAAGATCTGATTTGAAAATTAAATATTGTGGAACACTGATTCACCCCCCCTCTCAGTGTTCCTAGTGTCCAACAAGTACTTTTCCAACCTTGCATACCAAACCCTAGGGGCTTGTATTAGACCATAAAAAGCCTTCTTGATTCTGTACACCATTTTCGGATCCTCTAATAGCTTAAAACCATCGAGCTAGTATATATACACTTCTTCCAAGTCACCATTCAAGAAAGTAGATTTCACATCTATTTGATATACTTTGAAGTTCTTATAAATAACAATGGAAAGAAACATTCTAATAGCCTCCATTCTTTCCACCTAAGAAAATGTTTCCTCAAAGTCAATTCCTTCCACTTATGAATAACCTTTGCAAACCAATCTTGCTTTGTTTCTCCAAAAATTCTCCATCTGCATTTAGTTTGTTTCTAAACACCCATTTTGTTCCTATTAGATTCTTGTTTGTAGGTCTTGGCACTAATTATGAAGTCTAATTTTTCTATATTTGATTTAGCTAATTCTTCCATTTCTTGAGTGCATACTTCATCTTTGCTAGCATCAACAAAAGTCTTAGGTTCTATTCTTGATAACAAAGATAAATTTACTTGTTTATTTGTCTTTGCAAACATTCTTTTGGTTTACACAACTTCATTTTTGTCTCCAATAATCTAATCTTCTGAATGATTCTTTTGGACATACTTGGTTGGAATCTTGGGGATTCTCTCTTGTGCTTCTTCTTTCTCTATAATTTCTTCTTCTTCCTCCATTAGATGCTTCTTCTTTCTTCACAACTTTGAATGAAACTTCTCTTTTGTGTGTACCTTGAACTTCATTCCTCATATCATAGGCTACGAGAGATCCAAAAATTTCTTCCATAGTAAGATTTATCAGATCCTTTTCTTCCTCAATAGATGCCACTTTTGAATCAAACTGGTAGGGAGAGTCCTTAGAACTTTCTTCACAACTACTAAATTAGTTACATCTTCACAAAGACCCCTAATCCCATTTACAAATTCATCTACCTAGAGAAATTATTTGGGTATGTTCTCCTCTTCTTTCATATTTAGATTCTCAAACAATATCCTATAAGATTGCAACTTTTCTTGCTTCACGCTATCATTCCCTTCATATAGATTTTTGAGCTCATCCCATATCTCCTTGGGAGTCTTGCATTGCACTAATTTCATAAATTTAGAATTTATTAGACCACTCAAGATGGTATTCATTTCTTTAGCATTGTTCTAGCGAGCCTTTAAATTAGCATTAGTAATAGGATGAATAGGTTTAGTATAATCATCCTTTGCAACTCCCCAAACATCATACCCTAGAAAAGTAAGGTAGGCTTCCATTCTCACACTCCAGAAAGCATATTTTCTTCCATAAAATAGTTGTGCTTTAGAAGAGAACTCCTTTTGATCCATGTGTTCTATACCAAGATCAACCTTCAGTTGTTAAGTTGCACTAAGGAACTCAACTTTAATATCAATTCTTAGAACACACATATATACTAGGGGGGGTGAATTAGTATATCACTCATATTAATCCAATTCAATTTTATCAATCATAACTTATTACTGCCTTAACCAGATAAAACACTCAAAGCACAAGCACATAACTATAACACCAAATTTACGTGGAAATCCGTACAAGGAAAAAACCATGGTGAGAAAATTTCTTGGAGCTACTGTCCAAATCCAACCTCACAAAAGTAAAAACAAGATTTACAACACAATTTTGTGGCTTCAAGCAAATGAAGTTTACAACTCCCTATTAATACAACACTTACAGAAAGAGGCTATAACCTCAACATATAAAAATTGATGAATTTTGGTGATCCACTACCAACGCAATACCTCTACTACCTCTGGCTCACTTCCTTCAACATTCACACACTTCACTTTTTCTTTTGGCTCACTTCCTTTAACATTCCACCCACACACTTCTACCTCTAGCTCACTACCTTTAACACTTCATTCACACACCTTTTCCTTCACCTCACTACCTTCAACACACTTCAAATACTCTCACATATTCATACACATTCTTCTTCCTTGAACTCACTGATTTTGGAATTTATCACTTTTAACACATTGAATGCTTCAATACACACAGACCACCACTTTAATCACACACTTGATCTTCCATTTATATCTTTCGCAAGCTTCAAAAAATTTCTCCTTGTCAGCCAAACTGAAATGTGTAAACATGAAATGTGCAATGATTATAATGATTTTGATCCAAATCATTCACATGGAAAGTAAATTGAATGTGGTCCAAGATAGGAGATGATCGGGACCAATTTTACATCTGCACACAATCCCATGTTGGTAGACATAACAAAAACTTGGTAAAAATGCCTCAAAATACCAAGTCGACCCAACAAACACTTAACCCTCTAAATATTAACTCCAGACCACAAGCAGTACTAGATAGCCCAAATAACATCATGTAGATCACATTACAAGCATTAAATTGTTGAACACCCAAAATACTGAGAGGGGGGTGAATCAGTATTTTACATAACCATTTAATTACTAAACATTCAATAATTAAAACATATCTAGCTGCAAATATAAATAGAAACATGAAAGGAAGCATAACACCAAATAATAAATGAATACGTGGAAAACCCAAAATGGGAAAAACCATGGTGATGATTAGCTCACAATATGTTATAAACGGTTATAAGATATTTCAGGGCACATTGCTAGGACTCACTATCCTTGAGAGGCTCACAACCTGAAGTAAATTCAAAAAGGAGTGTGGCTTATTGCCAAAATGGTGAACTAATGAAATACACCTTCTTTGTGTTGAGCTCAGTTCTAGTTAAGCTCTGGAATACAAATTAGGTTGGCCTGGACCTAATAAGGAACTCTTTAAATCACCCACGTATCACACACTACATATCTATGTTGGCTAGAAGAAAACTCGTATCATTTGCACAATTACTGATCAAAATACTATAATTCAAAATTTGTCATCCATATCTCCCATCCCTTTCAACAAAAAAAACTGAAAACTTGTCCAAAGATGCAATTAATATTCCTTATCACCTTATTAAAATCTCAAGAAGTGATCTTCAACTAAAAGCATTTTTGGACCAAATTACCGGGTCAAAATAACAGAGATATAGTTTTTCTTGGATTGACAAAACTATTACCAACCAATGTTTGCATCAATGACAACACATTGGAGGGATTCTTCTTCATTCTTCCAACAATCTCCCCCTTTTCCATTGATGGTAACATGTGCCAAAAATGAGACTTAAAAAACTTCACTCCCCCTTTTAATTGTATAGGCTATGCAAAACTTCTCCATGAAAAAAAATTCACATACATATACTCTCTACACTTATTCTTCCCCTTTGAAATCAAGGACAAAGGGTGTCTCGATGATGACCTCAAAAAAAAACAAAAAGAAATGTGGAAATTTTTTAATTGGAACTGGAGGCACCTTGTAGTTCCTTGGGAATAGCTTCCCAAGCCAGTTTTCCTTCATCCTAGATTCCTTTTGCTCTGACTAATGTTTTGTGTAGTGATTCCAGTCCAACCAAGCATTCTTCTCCTTCTTCTAGAGACGATGGGTAAAGCTTTATCTTATCAAATTTTTTTACATCCACTAGAGCATATGATACAGGAATATTTTTGAACATAACCAGATCTCTGATTTGACCAAACCATCTCATTGCATCCTCTTTATGCTTTGGTAAAGTGAAGAACATGTTATATGTAAGTCCAAGTAGTATAGCTTCTATTGTCTAAAATTTTGTAGGCTCCAGAGGCATGCTCAAGTTGACACTCCATTGATTCCATTAAATCTTTAATGCCTCGAGTGGCATCAGGTCACCGCATGCAGTGTACAAACAATATATGGGCTTCCTCTTCATAATCCTTTACCTCTTTCAAAATTTGCATCACTTCTATGTGAATTACACATCTATCATGTAATTCAAATAGCCTTTTGTCCAAAATTCTTGACTCTGCTTCTTTCTCGGTTTGTATCTTAAGACAAGAGGCATATTCTTTGATTGAATCAACTAGAAGCTTCAAGTTCTCAATAGGGGCTAAGGAGTTATCAATAGTAGCACTGGGAACTGAATCCTGTAAAGCCATAGAATGAAATCATTTATTAATTCAGTTCCTTTTTGATAAGTTTCAATCATTTCTTTTGTACCGGAGTTAAGAGAAGTTCCACAGATTTTTACTCTTTCAACTGATGAGATCTTTCTCAGATCCACATACTTTAGATGTGAAGGAAGTTGAATCAGTAGGGGTGGCACTATAGGCTAGATCTGTGATTTCCTCGTCAACAAGCCCTTAAGAATATTTCCAGATGATTCTCTAGGAGGATTTGATGGCTCAACAATCTTTGAAAACTATTCTTCACTTCTTCCAACTTCTTTATCTTCCTTGTTTTCTTCCTTGTTTTCCTCTTCTTCTTTATTTTCATAGGGATTTTCTGAAGTCCTATCTTTATTTTCTTCTTCCTTCTTGTATTCATCATATCTGCCATCATCCTTCTTTTCACCTTTATTTCCTTCATTTTCATTCTTGTCTTCTTCTCTATTTCCAGTATCCTCAGTATGTTCTCTTAGATTATTATCGGTGCCACCTTTTTGCTGATCTTCAACATGTTTACTGGTTGTTTCTTCTACATCATTTAGAGGAACAAATTTCTCCAAAATAACATTTGTTTCACCAACATTTTCCATAACAGGATGGTCCTCTGTTTCTATAATATTGACATGATCTTGTACTTGAGTTGTATGAGATGAAGACCTAGTTTTCATCCCATAATTCTTTGTCATTTTTCTAACTGTTTTAAGGGTTTCTTGTCTCAAATTTTTAGTGCTTTCCTTCTCTTTAGTCATTAAGGTAGTGACTCGCTATTTTATCCTAAACAACTAGGAACACTCTTTTAGCAGGGAAGCAACATCTTCCTCGGATAAGGAGGAACCATATGTGTTTAAGGCATCGGTTTTGAGTTTGTCTTCAATGGTTATAGGCTCATGTCTTCTATGAACTAATGCTTCCCACCCATTTTCAGCCACCTTTTTTCTTATAGATTCCATAGACTCATTAAAGATAACCATATATTGAGAAAAAAAATCTATAATTTTTTCCTTATCCTTATCAACTTCATCAAATAACCTAGCAATAGCTAAAAAATCCTCAAAATTTTCCATATTATTCACTAAAGCTTCCAACTTTAGAGGTGGATGATCACTTACTGGAGGAGAGCTGGGCATGTCCTCCGTAGGTTCTGATGTGCCTTCATCTTTCTTCTTCTCATGTACATGAATTTTGAAAGCTTCCATATCTTTTGTCTCTTCATCATTAGATAAGATTTCAACCATATCACTGGTCTCAGTTTCTTCATTGTTTTTGGAGGTGTTGCTTCTCCTATTCCTTTTTAGTTGGTTTCTCTTCTTTCAAACCAAGATCAATTTCTTCTTGTATAGCATCACTTATGTTTCTTATCCTAATGGCCTTTTTCTTTACTCTCTTTCTGGGAGTGATAGGTGGTACAACCAGAGGTACATACCTCTTCTTAGAGGCCCTAGTGTTGGGTCCAGAGGAGGAAATTATATTAACTACTATAGTGGAACTGTGCACTACCTACTTTCCTTTCATTGTAGTAGTTGCATAGGGATTTTTTGATAACGTAGAGGAAGTGGTGGAAGATGATCTGCCTAGTCTCCTAGGCCTGAAGGGGACATCAATTGATCTATCACTTTGCTTATCTGCCAGTTCCCTCTGCCTATTAACATCATTCTTAGACATTGTATGCATATTGAAATATGCCTCAACATTTTTGTTCACCCTTTTAGTGCAGATTTCAATATTTCAATATGCATACACTATCTAAGTGTGCTCTTCTAAGTGCCATCCTCACAAACTTTACAAACATCACACCACAAAATTTTGGAAACAAATTCCATACATCTAATTTCTTCCGCACTAGGTTTTCATATTCTGGCTTCACAGAGTAATCATCTCTTGGCAATTCCATTTCCCATTGATTCATGAGTTCTTGATGGTCAAATTCTTCCAATTTTGTGTGAATGTAGGTCCCGGTATCTTCAGTAGGAAGAACACTACTTGGAATCTATGAAAATGAACTCGTGGGGTCCATTTCATAAAATTTCCATGAAAATCTTCTGAACCTAGGTCAGGGTCTCTCAGAGGTCTCAACAATACTTGGTGTGGTCATCTTTCCTTAATTATTTTGAATATTCTTATGAGAATTTCTTTTAATTCAAACCAACAAAGTACTAATGACTATAAATAACTCTTTCAAGCTTCGACAGAACTAGGGTTTGATTCCAAGTACATTGAATTGCCTTCTCCTTGCTTCAGCTTGCTCTACTTTCTTTCGATTGTGTAAAAGTGATTTAATTCAACTCAAGCTTTCACTTTATGTTTTACTGATTTTTCCTAATTTGCATTAAATGCATTCAACATTCAAAAACATGATAAACACTTGTGAAGTACACTGTAAACCCTAAAAAGCTCTGCAAACCTCCAAATTTTCACTTTTTCTACCGAAATTTTTTTCAACTTCTTCAAAATTCTATTCTACATCACATATCTTCATGTCACTACTTGAAACCTCTTATATTAGGGGTTTTCTAGATATATCTATAACGGCTCCCCCTAAAACCACTACTAGGTTTAGTTTTTAGAAGAAATATCTACACCAGATGCATGTATAGATGCATTTGATTCATCATTATCTTAGGTTCTTCCTTTTTCTTCCAAATATTCTCCATTTCCTTTCTCACTTCAGTAGGATCCACTTTATTCATAAGTTTATTCTTTTTTTCTGGATCAAGTTTCTTCCCATTTTTGCTTTTGCAAAATTTTGAGATATACCTTGGTTTGTTGCAAGTGTAGCACACAACATTTTTTTGACCAAACTGATTTGAACTTATCCTTGATCTATGCTAGTTAGCTTTATGTCCAAAAGCATAACATGTATATCAATAGCCTTGAAAATATTGAGTCATTCTACCAGTATAGAATCTATTCATCATTCTCTAACTTTTGTACTTAGTAGCTCTATGTCCAAAATTTTTGCAAGAAAATATTGTCTAGAGAAGAATCCAACATTATGATTCACTCTACTTCTACATTATGTTTCCCTATGAACAAATTTATTTCATGAAAAAAAAATACCATTAAAAGATGGGTACCTTTGAGAATTAGGTTGTCGAATAAGAATCTTTTTGGTATTGCTTCTTTGGTTCTTGATCTGTCTATCATTGCCTTGAGTCTTCCTTTGATTGTCAACTTTGTTGGGAATTTGATTTTCCTTTGAGCTTTGTCCTTCAAGTCTTAAACCACCTTTATCCTTAGCCGGTTTCTAAAATACGATCAACTCATCAAGCATTGTAGTACTTATTTTGAATTTTTCTTCATGGGCTCTTTCTTTCTCCAAGTCAAACCTTAAAGTTACCACTTCTTGTTCAAGCTTTGTACATTCATCAATTTTGTTCTGAATTTCAGATTTCTAACATTCTTCAATTCCTTTATTTTCTTCCACTTGCACTTTTAGTCTATTAATTTCTTCATTAGCTTTCTTCAATTGATCACTGACTTCTCTATGCCTTTATTTGAACTTCTTGATTTAATCTCTTAAATTTTTTATGCATTCATTTGCTTCCTTTAAGTTCTCCTTCAGAGTTTCTTTCTCATTTTCACTTTTTTCCAGGTCTTCAAGAGAAGCATGGAGTTCTTTAGTTGTAGAGATCTCTTCCGGAGGAACATGATACTTTTTATCAGCCATGTGTTAAAACTTCAAGATCTTCCTTAAGTTGTTAAACTTTTCCAAAGGAACCAAGCTCTGATACCAATTGTTGAACACCCAAAATACTGAGAGGAGCGTTGAATTAGTATTTTACAAAACCATTTAATTACTAACCATTCAATAATTAAAACATATCTAACTACAACTATAAACATAAACATGAAAGTAAGTATAACACCATATAATAAATAAACACCAATATTTTTATGTGGAAAACCCAAAATGGGAAAAACCATTGTGAGGATTAGCTCACAATATGTTATAATTGATTATAAGATATTACAAGGCACACTACTAGGACTCACTATCCTTGAGAGGCTCACAACCTGAAGTAAATGCAAAAAGGAGTGTGGCTCATTGCCAAAATTATGAACTAATTAAATGCACCTTTTGTGTGTTGAGTTCAGTTCCAATTAGGCTCTAGAATACAAAATCCTGCATAGGTTTGTAGGTACACACCAAATACATCAAGTGTATATAACTTTGCACAATAGTCACACTTCATTTCTTATTACCTTTCCACATGTCACACACTACACACACACATACATCCATATACATATATCTCTCCTCCCCCAATTTACAATTTTTTTTTTTATATATATACACCATTACAACTTCATACATCAATTAGGCCAGCCTAATTAGATGTACACAAACTTAATTTAAAATGTAGCTTGTCGGGTCAACTCGAAACACCTTTTCATCAAAAAAAAATGTGCAAAGCACAAATTAGTTCATCCTAGACCTAATAAGGATCTCTTTAAATCACCAACAGATTGCACACTACATATCTATGTTAGCCAAAAGAAAACTCATATCATTTGCACAATTACTGAGCATCATACTATAAGCCAAACTCTATCATCCATATCTTCCATCCCTTTCAACAAAAAATGACGAAAAATTATCCAGAGATGCAACTAATAGTCTTGATCACCGTATTAAAATATCATGAAGCAATCTTCAACTGAAAGCATTTCTAAACCAAATTACTGAATCAAAATAACAGAGACAGTTTTTCTTGGATTGAAAAAATTGTTACCAACCAATGTTGGTATCAATGAAAACACACTGGAGGGATTCTTCTTCATTCTTCCAACATAAATGGTATTCAAAAACATTTCCATGCCCTTCTTTTATAATTTTACACAACATTAAGCTGGCGCAAATAAACAGACACTAAACCAATATCTCTTGCATACCCAGACAACATGGTCTTGAGATAAAATATTGAAAATTCAACTTGTCATACACCTCAACATTTGAAACTTGAAGGGAGAAAATAGATAGACATTTTGAACTCGTCCTCCAAACCGCAAGACCACAACATCAACTGTAGAGAAATGTAGAGAATTTCTTTGAACCTTCTTGACTGCAACAATACAGTCTTCACACTGCTAACTTTGGAAACTGTTGTGTTAACTTCTATATTTTGAAAATAGTAACATACATACTTCATACTTTATTCTATCAAACTTCCAAACCGCAAGGCCATATCTTCTAATGCGGAGGAATGTGGAGCATTCTCTAGATCTTTTCAGTACACTTTCTTGAGCCACTAACAACTTGAGAATATTTCATGCTCTCTTTCACACCTTATACAAAGCTTCACATAAAGATACATGGAATATAATCATATAAATTACAACACTCTTCATCTTCATATCAACATCCACTTATTCATGAGCAACAAGAGATGTAGTACAATTTTATATAGAAAGCTCACGACATCCATCATTATACATAATACTTCTGATCAACATAATGATTGAAACATATGAAACTAGAAACATCTACAACAATCTCCATTCTATTGACATCAATGACAACACCTACAACAAAATTACAACAATTAGCTATCTTATCCATAATTCAAAGCTAAATATAGACTTGGAAATCATGATTATGAATCCTTTCAAACTATTTTGGAGTCTCTTCATCCAAATATTATCTATGAGGCTAGTATTTGGTGCAATATACCTTGGTGGAATGATTGAAAGTGGTATACAAGAAACTCCTTTAAGTAATTATAATCCTTTCAAAGGATTTTCATGGATTTATCCTCATATTCCCATGGTTTAGAAACTCAATGTTGGGTGGAATCTCCAATCTATTTCCACTCAATGAAATTATGGATTTCAAATAGTTTAGTCTTCATTTTGAATCCCAAACTATCTCATTTTTTGTATGTCTCCTTTAGTATGGTTTTCTTATTGGATCTTAACTTATCCATTTTGGTATTCCTAATCTACTCTATCATTTTTGTGAATATTTCAAAACTATTAATCATATCTTCTAGTTTTTTTATGGACTCAAGCTACACGAAATTGGATACATATTTTTTCAAGCCTTTTCATCCAAATATTTTCTTTTAGTATATGATTCTTATAGGTGATTACCCTAAAATTCCTTTGATATTTACAAAAACTTGACATACTTTTAGAATGAATTTTTTATTCAACATATAGAAAGATATGAATGTTTCTTTATTTTTAAGAGTTATGGATGCTAAATTTTCCATGTATTCTAAAGTACTTATATCCTCTAACATTATTTATAGATTTAATTCTAGGATTATAAAATTAATTTTGATTTTTCCCACTTGCAAACTTTTATAGATCATTATGATAATTCTTTGCGTACTATTAATTGTGTGCCACCTTCTCCTTCAAATAGAGATGCTTCCCCTTTGTGTTGTTTTCACTAAGGTTCTAGCCATATTGTTCACCTTATACGTGGCTCTCATTAGTCTCCTTATCATACACATCATGGTTGGTCTCCTCCACCATATGGTTAGTCTTATACTTATCAACGTGATTGTGGCATCCCTAGTTGGCATGATAGTGGCAAGTTCCCCTAGTAGGACCTTGTTATTTCTCTTGTTTACAAAAATCCTATGGATAGAGATGAATAAATTAGTAAATAATATACAACCATGGGTTGGAAATATATTCCTAATGGATAGAACTTATATGGATGTGCTAACCACCCTGACTATGACCTTCATCATCTTTCCATTAGAATTACTTTAGCTATATAGCACTATGATATCTTTTATTTTGTTTTTTGACTTGCATCAAACTTTGGTAGTATAATTCTATTCCACCTATAATGCCCCGCCACACAAACCCTAAAGGACACACAACAACTAACAATTATAGCACAATTTTTTTTTAAAGTAAATATAACATGAAATGTAAATTAACATACATCACTAATATTGAAACTATACATATACACCATCTACCTAGTCCTCTGGGGTAACATGACTTCATTACTTGCAAACATTTCTATCATAACCCAATTCCATAAAAATGAAAATCTACTCACAAGTATTCATTTTAAAACCATTATATAGAATAAATGAACTACGTGTATACATCCTTAACCTACATAAACATCCATCTGTGATCATATGATAATACCAAAGAACACATCCATTCATTTTATTATATGAATATGCATCGTTTCAAAAATTACATCAGTACATCTATGCTTCCCAACATAAATGGGAAGGATACACCAATTAGATAATGTGATACAACTGAAATGAATATAATACATAGCATCAATGTTATCTCCAAAACTAGTGAAGCTTTGGATTCCCTGCAACAGTACAATTTCTTGCTTCATGAACTTCGACTAGGAACCCAATGGAGTGCATAGCACATTCCACCCAACCATGTGGACTCTAATGCCCATCCCCCATGCTAGGAGATGACAATAAGGACCCACAACATAAAAACATTCAAGCAAACATAGGCTAACATGACTCCAACATACAAGAGTAACAAACAAAAACATAAAGAACAACCACTTCCAGAGGTACATAAACAACAAGGGGAAAACAAACAAGGCATAAAAGGTTGCTAGAGGGAGGAGTGCCATTACATGGTCCTGACATGGGTTACCCTAATAGCCTAGACATCGGCCCCCATCCCTAAGTTACCCTGACATTCTAGACATCGACCCCCATCTATGGTTACCCTAACTGCCTCTCACTAGGTGTTGGCTCCATAGGGTGACACATGCGGAATCACTTACCTTTTGTGAGGACAAGGTAGTGATCTTTCCAATTATGCCTTCTCAACCCATCCTTAGCCTACGAAAGCACTACAGGCATGAGTAAGGAATCTAATTATCTTGATTAGTGTGTCAATTACCCTTTCCCCCTAATTAATTATTTAGGTTATCACTTAATTATGAAACTCCCAATGAGTTATGTTGACGCCACTTTCTGCGCCAACCCCCATTGAGAGCCACTCCCCCTACTAACAATTGGAATTCACAAAACACATCCGATAGGGTAAGCAATCTTGTACAACATATAAAGTCACATGATTATCTCATAAAGTGAGGCATACACTATCTCTCACAAAACCTCCATAATAAAACAATTTCCACATTGCTAGGCTAAAACCCACATAAGCATAAACATGTATAAGAACAACAATTCACAAAGAAATCAACATGAAAACCAATAATAATTAAAATCTTTCCCCAACCATAACCACAAGTAAATAGTGCAAGGATACATACCCTGATGCACACAATCCAAGTAGAAAGATCAACCACTTTCAAAATGACAAAATCATGAAACCCCCACTTCCAGGTGAAACAACATAAAACTCATGTAAACTCTCATGGCTTGATATGGGTTACCCAATGTGGATCTTCCTAGGTTTTTGACCCTGATCCTGGGTTACTCTGGCAGCCTCACCTGATCCCTGGCCCCCATACCAACTCAAGCAGGTAAAAACTATACTCCCCCTCTAACCTCTAGAAGATTATCATAACAATTTCGCACAAGAACTTCCCCAATTTCCCATAAACGACATAGTATTCAATTCACACAACCCATGCATCACAAACATAAAATACTCCATATATAAAACATTACTTCCATTTTGAACAATAAACAAATTCACCCAAACTCCACTAATCTAACACATTATTCTAACAAGTAAACATTTGACAATAAACCAGGAACACATTATTTCCACTTTACATTTTAGTCACCAACTTAATCACTTAACATCATCCCGAAGACATAAAAGATCACAAGTTAGGTAGTCTTCCAATCTACCAAATAACATTTATGGATATATATTCTCAAATCAACATTCCAACCACTTGAAAATAAACATCATTGTGTAGTTGAATGACCAAATCTATAATATATACCCTACGACACTAATGATAATATTTCTATAATCTTGACAAAGCATTTATACTTCCCTCGAGTCTAATTACTCAATTTTAAGTTCAATTCCAACGATTATTTACTCCAAATGGTCCTACTTGAAAATATCTATAGTAGCAATAATCCAATTATTCAAATTACATGGCAACCCTCTTAAATACTTATAACTAATTAATCCCCAAAATTTCACCCCTTAGCTCAATATTAACTTTTCCTAACTCTCAATACCCATCCAATAAGAAATTTCAATTTAAATTCTTCATTAAATAACATTCTAGAGTTCCTCTAAGTCATTCTTTTAAATAAATCTCTCAACTATCAAAATATGATTAAATCGACTTCTCTCATTTCATTGTATACCCTATCTTCATTTTGAACCATTATCTAACATTTCAATGACTTGAATATCTATTTATCAGGCATACACTATCAAATACTTTAACATTTCTATAAATGACAAATCCCTAAATAACTATTAATTCTTTGCGATATATAAACAGTAGTACACATATAAACATATGCATGTCACAATCACATGTAAAGTATATTCGTATATATTTAATCATATAAAAATATCTTCACCAACGTATAATGTAATCATGTTCACACTAAACATAAAATGTCTCCTTTTGTATTAAGAACTCAAAAATTCCAACTAGTAACCAATCCAACTATTGCTATAAATGACAGCTAAATATTAAACTATTAATTAACAATAACTATACTTAAATATAAATCTCTAAATTTATTTACACTATCTATCGATTACAAAATTTTATTATAAATGTGAATACTCTCAACTATCGACAAAACTGCCCAAACTAAATATATGACATTGATTGTTTAGCTATTCATTAGCAATAACTTTGCATGATTATTCGAAATCAAGATAAAAATCCTTATACATATAAATATATATAAAAATTCAATACAACTATAAATCATAATCCTTGAAGATGAACATAAACAAAACCATCAATTGACTATATAATCAGATCCCAGATAAAATACAATAGCATCAACATCATATACATATATTTGAAATACTCAGCAAGAACATAATACGTAGGAGATAATTCAAAACCATGCAGCAATGAATGAAGGACAGTTGTGGATGCAAAATGTGGAAGTACGGACAAGGTATGTGAATTTTTTGGTAGAATGCCACAACGAGATGTCATCCCAAGGGCTACAGAACTTATCAATTGGAGGATTGAAATATTTTTTGAACATAAGAATCAATAACACTGCCTTGAAGAAACTTGATTTGAAAGGTTTTATTGGCGAAGGTACCCTGTTATAACATTTGTAGGAAAGTTTGATGGATACAATGGATAGTGACCAGGTCAGTATGAGTAGATCGCGACCAAGAGAGGAGGAATACACAATGAAGCAGAATGTGGAATCATGCACAACGGATATACATCGACTATTCAAAGGATAGCTCCATCGACCTCTTAAGTAATCATACATTAAACACAAACAAAATTTTGTATGAGAGATGAATAATCAAATTATTGCAGTCAAAGGTGTGGCTCCTAAAATTTGCAGCAATTAGTCAGGAAAAAAACAATAAGGTGACAATGAAGTATACACAGTATGCATAAAGACTACAAAGGAGAACACAAGCATGTACCAGCACTGAGCAAAGGCTGAAGAAAGAAATTACATTACCTAGACTTGGATAAAGTTACTTGCAGAAGATTGAGATATCGCAATACGTATATGTATTACCAAGCTTGCATGAGATATTTCAATGTAAAAACTAAACTTACAGCTTTGGACATTAAACATCGAATACCTACCAAAGCATATCTATTAACTAGCAAGCAAAAAGCATTAAGGCGAACACAAGGAAGGAAAAATGCCAAATATAAACATATGACTTATACAAATCATAACATACCATCAAATCTCTCTAGATACACCATATAGACTAAACACCAAATTTTGCACAAAGACTTTGTGTCGAAAGATAACAAAATTCAAGGCAATCCAACAACCGAATGCAAAAGATACAAACCTCAGCACTGCTATACATAACTAACTCTTTATAATCGTTCACATAAAATATGAATATAGATTGAAACCACAACATATGATTATAAATTGAAAACCACATCGTATAAATTTAAATCAAAATCTCAGCATGCACATGCAATTTGAACCTTCAGAATGATTTACAATTCGCACACAACATATCAAAAGTATAGAGGGGAAAGAAGATTGTACTCTTGTCCAGAGAGCATTGACAAGAGATTTCAATGGACGTCGTAAATCAATGTTGACTGGAACGAAAACCCGGTGCCGAACAATCCATGACAGTAGGAACAACCCTTCGAACCCCCAATCCCCATTTTTGATTCAATCAAAGAAATGTCATTATTCTACAAAAAATTTCTTGTAGACCAGATTCATGTTCGAAAGCTAAAAATCAAAATATCATAACCCAAAATCTCATCCAAGATGAAATTAAAGAAGGCTTCTGTTTTTGAAAACAAAAATCAAACAAAAATAATAGGTTTCCTTTTCCGACCATCAGTTCAAAACTATGCATGCACTTGCATGCAAAACCTTCCATCTTTTTATTTGCTTTTATCTACTTATCAATTATCCTCATCCGATTTCATATTTTATTGCATTATTTTATTTCATATTAATATTTTCCCACGTTTTGAATTTATTTAGACTTAATATTAAAAATGAATATTTATATATATAGTTATAACTAATACTTTATAACTTAATAATTAAATTTAATAAACTAATTATCTAAGAAAAACATACAAATCAATTTATTCAATTCATCACTAAACAACAACAAATTATAAAACCAATTTAATTCAAACATCCCAACCAAAATTAATCAAACATCCTGAAAGGGGGAATCATGGAGGGGCACTACATCTTCCCCCCCTAAGATTTGACTTACTCCTGGAAATTGCAAGGTTAGGATAGAACATACACACATTAATCCTAGAATTTGTTAAATAACATCATGTTCACCTTTCCTTTAATGTAAATACAAACAACATCAAATAATCATGCAACCCAATATCAACAAGGACAAAAGATGAGCACAACTGACCATGAACACAAACACGACTAACGGGTGACTGCCAATATACACATCCTCTCAGAGGATGATGTCAAGTGTAGGGGGCATTTTGTCATCTCTATTCTCAACATGATTTCCATTTGGTTTTAAGGCACGCTCAGACCTGAAAATGCAAGTGGAGTTGATGCTTAGTACCTACATCAAACAAATTATCAAACAATATATATATATATATATATATCAAACAATCAAGCACACCATGAGAGGTAATCACAACATAGTAGGGTACTTGCAAATGAGTAATGCTACACTCTCCATCCCACCAAGACACTTCAAACAATAATCCACATCAACAAATAAAAACCATTACATCGTAAACCATCCGCTACATATCTATCATCAAAGCTGATTCATTACATCAAAATGCTATACTACCACAAAACGCCGCAAAATTATGCACATAAGGCACACTTTTTCCATTAAATATTCATCTTTTACATGTAATATATTCCACTTTATTCTCCTTACAGCACTAAATCTCTTAACATATGTGACACAAGATCATAATTTTACACCTTTTTAGAAACAAAAAACACAATATATCACCTCATAAGCACAAAATTCCCGATTTGACACACATTCTTCACATACACACGCAAATTCACATCACTAGAAAACACATCACAGGGCAACGTGAGGGTCCATAATGCATCCTCAGTAGGAAGAATTTTGGTGCATTATGCACTACAACGAGGGTCCTATCCTTTTCACCAGTTTTTTGCACCATTGGACAACACCACCTAAGGAAAAACTCGAGTTACTCAGCGAGGATGACAGAAGGGTGAAAGCATAAACTCAAGAGTCCAAGCACAAGGTTAACATAGTGGGCTCCATTAACCTAGAGTACCCAGTGTTTGATAACCTGGCTCTGATACCAAGTTGTAACGCCCCACCATGCAAACCCCAAAGCACACACAACTAACAATTATAGCACAATTTTTTTTTAAGTAAATATAACATGAAATGTAAATTAACATACATCACTAATATTGAAACTATACATATACATCATCTACCTAGTCCTCTAGGGTAACATGACTGCATTACTTGCGAACATTTCTATCATGACCCAATTCCATAACGATGGAAATATACTCACAATTATTCATTTTAAAACCATTATATAGAATAAATGAACTATGTATATACATCCTTAACCTACATAAACATCCATTTGTGATCATATGATAATACCAAAGAACACATCCATTACTTTTATTATATGAATATGCATCGTTTCAATGATTACATCAGTACATCTATGCTTCCCAACATAAATGGGAAGGATACACCAATTACATAATCTGATACAACTGAAATGATTATAATACATAGCATCAATGTTATCTCCAAAACTGGTGAAGCTCTTGATTCCCTACAATGGTAAAATTACTTGCTTCACAAACTTTGATTGGGAACCCAATGGAGTGCATAACATGTTCCACCCGACCATGTGGACCCTAAGGCCCACCCCCCATGCTAGGAGATGAAAATAAGGACCCACAACATAAAACAGTCAAGAAGACATAGGCTAACATGACTCCAACATACAAGAGTAACAAAAAAAAAAGAAAGAACAACTGCCTCTAGAGGTACATAAACAACAAGGGGGAAACAAACAAGGCATACATGGTTATTATAGGGAGAAATGTTATCACATGGTCTTGTCATGGGTTACCCTGACAATCTAGACACTAACCCCCATCCCTGAGTTACCCTGACAGTCTAGACGCTAGTCCCCATCTATGGTTACCCTGATTGCCTCTCACTAGGCATCGGCCCCATAGGGTGACACATGTGGAATCACTTACCTTTCATGAGGAAAAGGTAGTGATCTTACCAACCAGGCCTTCCCAACCCTTCCTTAGCCTACGAAAGCCCTACAGGCATGAGTGAGGCATCTACTTATCTTGATTAGTGTGGAAATTACCCTTTCCCCCAATTAATTATTTAGGTTATCACTTAATTATGAAACTCCCAATGAGTTACGTTCATGCCACTTTGTGCCCTGGCCCCCATTGAGAGCCACTCACCCTACTAACAACTAGAAGTCCCAAAACACATCCGACAGGGTAAGCCATCTTGCATAACATATAAAGTCACATGACTACCTCATAAAGTGAGGCATACACCATCTCACACAAAACCTCCATAATAAAATAATTTCCACAGTGTTAGGCTAAAATCCACATAAGCATAAACAGGTATAAGAACAACAATTCACAAAGAAATCAACATGAAAACCAATAATAATTAAACTCTTTCCCCAACCAAAACCACAAGTAAATAGTGCAAGGCTACATACCCTGATGCACACAATCCAAGTATAAAGATCAACCATTTTCAAAATGACAAAATCATGAAACCCCCACTTCCAGGTGAAACAACAGAAAAATCATGCAAACTCTCATGGCTTGATATGGGTTACCCAATGTGGATCCTCCTAGGTTGTTGAACACCATCCTGGGTTACTCTGATAGCCTCACTTGATCCTTGACCCCCATACCAACTCAAGCAGGTAAAAACTATACTCCCCCTCTAACCTCTAGAAGATTACCATAACAATTTTCCACAAGAACTCCCCCAAATTCCAATAAATGACATAGTATTCAATTCACGCAACCCATGCATCACAAACATAAAATACTCCATAGATAAAACATTACTTCCATTTTGAACAATAAACAAATTCACCCAAACTCCACTAATCTAACACATTATTCCAACAACTAAACATTCGACAATCAACCAGGAAAATATTATTTCCACTTTACATTTTAGTCACCAAATTAATCCCTTAACATCATCCCGAAGACATACAAGATCACAAGTTAGGTAGTCTTCCAATCTACCAAATGACATTTATGTATATATATTCTCAAATCAACATTCCAACCACTTGAAAATAAACATCATTGTGCAGTCAAATGACCAACTCTATAATATATATCCTACGACACTAATGATAACATTTCTATAATCTTGAAAAATCATTTATACTTCCCTCGAGTCTAATTACTCAATTTTAAGTTCAATTCCAACGATTATTTACTCCAAATGGTCCTACTTGAAAATATCTATAGTAGCAATAATCCAATTATTCAAATTACACAACAACCCTCTTAAATACTTATAACTAATTAATCCTTTCACCCCTTAGAAATATTAAATTTTCCTAACTCTCAATACCCATCCAATAAGAAATTTCAATTTAAATTCTTTATTAAATAACATTCTAGAGTTCCTCTAAGTCATTCTTTTTAAAAAATATCTCAACTATCAAAATATGATTAAATCGACTTCTCTGTTTAATTGTATACCCTATCTTCATTTTGAACGATTATCTAACATTTCAATGACCTTGTAATGCCCCGTCTTAATAACCTAAGAATGTTGCAATTGTGCTATAAAGGTGTAATAATTTTTTTTATAAAGTTTAATTATAAGTTAATTTATTACATACATTCTTAGGTTAAGCGACGTTACACTACTTTGAGTTTTCCTTAAGCGACTAAGTATTTCGCATTGCACATATTAAATCATAACATAAAGTAAACATTGCATATTAATAATTTTCCATTCAAGATGTAATAAAGTACAAACATTTTTCCATACATTGCATTGATATGATATTACATTACTCATCCATCTGATGAGGTAGTTCAATTTACAAATACATTTACAATTACATTGATCACCTCTTATACAATTGAGGGATGTTTTACATTACAAGTTCATAATATACAATGATGAAGGTATAGAAGGAATCCATGTGCGAGCTCTCCATCCATGAAGCGCTCAATGCTACGATCAAACTGGGGACCCAATGGAGTAGGGTGCACGTTCCACCCAACCATGTGGTACCCGTAGGTCCACCCCCCGTGCTAGGAGATAGTAATAAGGTTACCTAGACCTAATATACTAACCCTAGACACTAGTACATACAAACCATTGGTTACATTGCTTCCAAATTTTGACAATTAATTGAAACACAAACACAAGGTTTAACTATTATTCTAGGTGGATTGTCATCACAATGATGCAATGGTTACCCTAGTGTTTCTTCCTAGGTTTCGGCCCCCAATCCTTGGGTTACCCTGGCAACCTCTTACGAAACCCGGCCCTGTTTGCATACCGTTGCGGAATCGAGTGCCTCTTAAGGAAACGAGACACTAATTTGCCATTCCAGGCCTTCTCATCTTATACTCATGACTGAAGAAGCTCAAGAGTCATAAGAAAGGCATAAGCATCTTATTACATGTTTTAAACTATCTAATGTGTACTTTAATTTTCACTGAGTTACTAACTATTTGTAAGTTACCCTGACACCACTTTGTGTGTCGGCCCTTACAAATAGCCACTCCCCTATCATAACAAGGTTTCTAAGTTTTCATGACTAGGGTTTACCATGTGTACAAATTACGACTCACAATAACATATAATCCATAATAGTATCAAACACCATGTTTAACTCTTGTACAACCCAAGTCAATAAGAAATACTTCGAAAACAATAATATCCCCATTTACCCAATTTAATTCTGGGAGACTTGAACAATTTAAGACTTTCCTATTTTGCCCAGAAAACACAGTTTGCAAATCAAGGAAATTAAATATCTATATTTCGGATATATTAAATCCTCTCAAGCAAAAGACTAAAAATAACATAATTATTAATCTACAACTTCATTTATTCAAACAAGAACTAGAGGTTTAACATTTAACCAACTAATACAAAATCTTTTTTTTTTTAATAAATAAAAAGAATTCAAATCTACAAATATCCCAATTCATGATCATATTCAATAATGAAAATTTATTTTTATTCTACAAAATACATTTCATTATAAATAACTATTCTTAATTTTCACATTCTATTTTCATTATTTCATTCTTTTAATTAAGTAATGAAATAAAAATAAATAAAAGTACTTTATGATTAAATAATTACACAAGTAATATTAAATATCATTAAAATTTATTCATATTTTCTTCACAAAAGAAACTATATATAAATATATTAATGTTTATACATTACATATATATATATCATATATATTTATTAATATATATAATATATATACATAAGTAATATATAAATACATATGATATATTTATATTTTAAAACAATTTTGATTGAACCAAAATTTACAATAAACAAACAATATTGGGCAGGGCCCGGCTGCCCACACAGCCGAGCCCTCCATGGGAGGGCACGGCTGTGTCGGCAGCGCCGGCGCTGCCTGTGAAGGCAGCGCTGGGCGCTGCCCTCACAGCCGCCTCCCCCATGGGGGACGGCCGTGGGGGTAGCCCCCTGCGGCTGTCTCCATAGAAACCCTTGATTTAAATGAAATTTCAATGCAAAAATTTCATGCGATTAAACTGTTTCAAATATTAAACTTCGTACGATTTAATACGAAAATCCGCAATTCGGATTTCGAATGACAGTAAAAATAAAATTCACAAATATTTATTTGTGCATGTATATATATATATATATATGTACAGATTTTCAACAGTAAAGAAATAAATACAGTTATTACAAAAATGCATTCTACAGAATTTTTTTACTGTGAATCTGGAAAATTTCTGTGTTTAACCAATATTTTTCTTTCCTCAGAGTTTTCTTATAATAAAATTGAAAAATTAAACCTTTTAACTGTTTATTTCTCAAAGAAATTTTCAGTCAATACACAGTAAAATTCTTCTCTAAAAAAGAAAATCATTTTCCCTAATCTTTATTCTAAAATATTTACAGAAATTCTCAAAATTTCAACAGCATGTTTTTCTACAAATAGATTATCAAGAAAATAAAACTTATTCTTCCAATTTCCTTTTCAAAAACAAGAAAATCGAATTTAAAAAGAAAAATACTTGTATCAAGAAGATTGTCTGTAACTTGAAATTTTCCTGTAGAAGAGAGGATCCTTCTTTGCCCGTACAGCAAAACCCAATCCAAAATCACCAACCACCAAGATCCTTTGAAAGATCCTCCACCAAAAGATCTTCCACAAATATACAACCCCAGAGGAAATAACAAATCCTTTAAGAAAAATTGGATTTTTAACACAGTAAAGAATTTTTTTTTGCCAGTGCCCAGAAAATTTCCCCGAGGCAATTCAATAACCCCGTGCAAAATCCCAGATCCTCAATAACCTCCGTGAAATTTTTCAACAACCTTTTGCAATTATGGCACTCACACACATGTCGAGAAGTTGTTGAGAAAATATCTTCTCCACTTCTCGGCAATTTTTCCATTCAAAATTTGCATGTAATTTGATTAATCTATTAAATTTAAAATTTGAAACTCAATTTTCCAATTGCATGTAAATAACTTATTTATTTTATTTTAAATACTAAAATCAAATTTCAATCACAATTTTATTTTATTTTATTTTCTAATTTTCTAACTCATTTAAATATAATATAATTTATGCACTTAATAATTTAATTTAATTTATTTATTTATTTAATTAAAATAATTAAATCCTTTTAAGACCAACTATTTAACTAAATAAACTAACTAATGTATTAAATAATCAAGTAGGTAAATTTCAATCATATTTAAATATTAATTTAAATAACAAAAATTAAAGCACAATAACTAACATTTAAAAATAAACCAATATTTATCTTTCAAAAACGATTTAACCAACAAAAACACATTACAACCTACGACTCACAACTGAAAACTGACTAAGTACTATGACCAGAGTTGTAAACTAGGCTAGGATAAACCTAACTACTATCTCCCGTTCAACAATTTCGTTGAGTCTTGACACGCTCAGACCTGATTACACAGGTGGATTCGGTGTCATGTACCTGCAAATCCTGCAACCGAGCAAACAACATGCATACATGTATATATATATATAAAGCATTAAACAAACACACCGTGCGGAGAAAATCACAGATATCGCAGGGCACTCGCAAGCGAATGATGCGATTCTGTTCTCCACACCAATACACTCACAGCAAACTGACTCAATACATGTTGTTAGTCCATCATAAGCATGTACATATCTATAAACAACAGAAAGTAAACATCTACGCTAAATCATATCATGTCTGAAAACAATAAACATCACACAAAATATCATGATGTCACAGAATAATCCACAATCGCTCAAAACCAGCGATCAAAGTATCCAACAAACATAATAAGTCTAACAGTATGAAAAAGTATCAACAGAAAAACATAAGCATAAAGCAGAGGTACTAGGACACGAATATCTATTTATTAGGCATACACTATCACATACTTTAACGTTTCTATAAATGACAAATCCCTAAATAACTATTAATTCTTTGCAATATATAAATAGTAGCACACATATAAACATATGCATGTCACAATCACATGTAAAGTATATTCGTATATATTTAATCATATAAAAATATCTTTGCCAACCTATAATGTAATCATATTCACACTAAACATAAAATGTCTCCTTTTGTATTAAGCACTCAAAAATTCCAACTAGTAACCAATCCAACTATTGCTATAAATGACAACGAAATATTAAACTATTAATTAACAATAACTATACTTAAATATAAATCTCTAAATTTATTTACACTTTACACTATCTATTGATTACAAAATTTTATTATAAATGTGAGTACTCTCAACTATCAACAAAATTGTCCAAACTAAATATATGGCATTGATTATTTAACTATTCATTAACAATAACTTTGCATGATTATTCAAAATCAAGATAAAAATCCTTATACATATAAATATATATAAAAATTCAATACAAATATAAATCATAATCCTCAAAGCTGAACATAAACAGAACCATCAATTGACTATATAATCGGTTCCCAAATAAAATACAACATCAACATCATATACATATATACATATATTTGAAATACTCAGCAAGAACATATTATGTAGGAGACAATTCTAAATCATGCAGCAATGAATGAAGGACAGTCGTGAATGAAAAATGTGGAAGTACGAACAAGGTATGTGAATTTTTTGGCAGAAGAAAGAAATCGCATTTCCTAGACTCGGATAAAGTTACATGCAGAAGATTGAGAGATTTTCAATGGATGTCGGAAATCAATGCTAGGTGGAATGAAAACCTGGTATCGAACAATCCACGACAACAGGAACAACCCTTCGAACCCCCAATCCCCATTTTCGATTCAATCAAAGAAATGTCATTACTCTATAGGAATTTTCTTGAAGACCAGGTTCATGTTCGAAAACTAAAAATCAAAATATCATAACCCAAAATCTCATCCAAAATGAAATTAAAGAAGTCTTATGTTTTCGAAAACAAAAATCATACAAAAACAATAGGTTTCCTTTTCGGACCATCAGTTCGAAACTATGCATGCACTTGCATGCAAAACCTTCCATCTTTTTAATTTCTTTTATCTCCTTATCAATTATCTTCATCTGATTTAATATTTTATTGCATTATTTTATTTCATATTAATATTTTCCCATGTTTTGAATTTATTTAGGCTTAATATTAAAAATGAATATTTATATATACTTATAAATAATACTTTATAACTCAATAATTAAATTTAATAAATTAGTTATCTAAGAACAACATACAAATCAATTTATTTAATTCATCACTAAACAACAACAAATTATAAAACCAATTTAATTTGAGCATCCCAACCAAAATTAATCAAACATCCTGACTATGGCCTTCATCATCTTTTCGTTGGAATTACTTTAGCTATATAAAACCATGATATCTTTTATTTTGTTTTTTGACTTGCATCAAAATTTGGTAGTATAATTCTATTCCACCCATCTTTTATGTGAACTAGTGCATTTACTTTTATATAAATAATGTAGAAAATACACTATTTGTCATAAAAAAAATAAAATAATTAAATAATTAAATAATAATAAATGCTTTAAACACTTGTCATGTATTTTAAATATAAAATCATAGATAATATTTATTAGCATCGTATTTATTGTATAAATAATTAATGAAGAATGTTAATAACATTTGACATATAGTTTCATATCAATTTAAGAAAAATAGAAAAAAGTTTATTGATAATAAGTGGTTTAAACATTGCTATGCCTTGTAAATATTAAATTATAGATGTTATAAATGTGATAAATATTGGTGTTCTAATGCTTCATATAGTCATTCTTCATTATTATAAATATTAATTCCTAAAAAAATAGATGCATGTCATCTCATCTTGTTATTTAACATAGGGTAATGTGAAGGTTGTAATAAGAAATCAAATCATTTAGTCACTAATTATCTAGATTAATTATTTTATAATATTTTTTTAGATAAAAAACTTGTAAGTTTATAGTAACAAGAAATATTGAAATTTACACTTGGCACTTGTTTAACATCTACACCCCCAATACTTAGGGAGGAAGAAAGAGTATGTGGGAGGAAGTCTTATCTTTAATCTCGATTGACAAAAATGCCTTGTACATGGTGGCAGGGGATTTTAACTCCCCTTTGTTTCCTTCAAAAAAGCTTGGTGGCCTTATGGACTACATTGACAGATGAGTGATCTGTCAAACTTCATCAGCAGGTCTGGGTTGTTTGATTTGGAGTTGCAGGGTAACCCTTTCACTTGGTCTAACAATCGGAAGGTAACCACCTTATTCAGGTTTGTTTGGATAGGGTTCTGGTCTCTGTGGGTTGGGATTTGGGATGCAATGCTACCCTTAATGCCCTCCCTAGGACTATTTCCGACCATAGCCCAATTCTTCTCCAGTGGATTGATAATCCTTTCTCTGGCCCTCACCCCTTTAGATTTGAAATTATGTGGATGACACATCAGGATTTCAGAAATTATATTGAAAATTGGTGGAGCTATCTGGTTTAGGGGTTTGCTATGTTCATAGTTTCTCAGAAACTTGCTCTTATCAAAAAGGAAGTGAAAGGGTGGTCTAAATCTACCTTTGGTGACATCTTTAAGAATAAAAAGACTATCGTGGATAAGCTAGATACTGTTCAAAATCTCACGGATAAGGGCAGTCTCCTTCAACCCTTGCATGAGAAGGAGGAAAGGTGGAGGAAAAAATGGATAAATATCTTAAACAAAGAGGAAATATATTGGAAGCAGAGATCTAGGGTCCAATGGCTTAAGGAGGGTGACAAGAATTTGACTTTTTTTCATAGAACGGCTTGCAGGAATAAAAAAAGGAACACCATTAAATGCCTTCTAGATGATGAGAACCAGGAGGTCATGGAGGATGAAAAAATTGGTGAAATAGCTGAAAACTACTTTAGATGAATCTACTTGGACATGGGTATCCGCCCGTCTGCTGAAGTTCAGGACAAACTTCTAAGACACCTCCCTTCTACTATTAATGTGGAGGACAATATGCAACTCTTAACCCCTGTTTCAGAGGAAGAAGTCAAGATGGTTGTGTTTTCTATGGGGGCCTATAAATCCTCGTGGCTTGATGGTTTTCCTCCGGCCTTCTTCCAGGAATACTGGGACATCGTCAGCTATGATTTAACCATGGCAGTCAGAGATTTTTTCAGAATAGGTAAACTACTAAAAAAATTGAGCAATACCTTCATAGTCTTAGTTCCTAAGATCCAGGAGCCGAGGTGTATGGCCAACTTTAGGCCTATAATTCTATGTAACACTATTTACAAGATCTTTTCCAAAGTCCTGGTCAATCGACTTAAGTCACTGTTGGACAAGATTATCAACATATACCAAAATTGATTCGTTCCAGGTAGACAAATCCTTGATGTTGCTATTACGACTCATGAAATAATTCACTCCATAGAGAAAAGTAAGAATCAAGGTATGGATTTTAAATTAGACATCTCTAAGGCTTATGATAGGGTCAGATGGAAATTTATTTACTCGGTTCTTGCTAAGTTTGGTTTCAACGATAAGGTTATTGGAATTATCAGAGAATGTGTGGAGTCAATCCATTATTATGTCTTGGTCAATGGGATTCCTTGGGGTTTCTTTAAAGCTGGCAAAGGAATTAGGCAAGGTGACCCTCTATCACCCTATCTTTTCATTATAGTCGTGGAAATCCTTAGTAGGAATTTTCTATCCTTGCTACACTTTGGGAAAATTCAGGGAATTAGAGTTGCCTCCACCCTTCCCCCCTCATTTCTGCAACAATTTGTGGATGACACCTTCCTTTTTGGAAAATCTTTTGTGATTGAAGCTAGAGAATGGAAAGGCCTCCTTCATGACTATGCTAATGCTTATGGGCAATGCATAAATTATCAAAAAAGTAGTATCTACTTCTTTAAGACAAAAGATGATCTCCAAGCTAAGATTTTATCTATACTGGGCTATCAAAGTGCTACTCTTCCGGGGACTTACCTGGGTTTACCCCTCACTGTGAAGGAGGTTACTCCTATTTTCTGGAATAATATTTTAGAGAGAATGCAAAAGAAGCTTGTAGGCTGGAAGGGTAAGCTTCTTAGTAGTGTTGGGAAACTACAATTACTTTCGGCTTCTCTCCAAGGGATCTCAGTCTACTTCCTCGCCCTTTTCAAAATTTTAGGTTCCACGGCTAAAAAATTGGAGAGGATCCAAAGGTCCTTCCTTTGGACTGGTGTCAAAGAGAAAAAAAAGGTTAGCTCTTGTGAATTGGGACATTGTCTATCATCCTAAAAGCCAAGGGGGTCTTGGGATTAGAAAGATAACTAATTTGAACAAAGCCCTCATCACCAAAATTGGTTGGAATCTTGTTTTGGTGAAAGCCAAATGGTGCACTATAATGAGGGCCAAGTATCTGAACCATGGGTATTCTTCCAGGGCTCTGGGTTTGAATGGCCTCCCCTCTGGGTCAAAAATTTGGAACAATATTCTATAGTGCAGATCACTTATGAAGGAAGGTATTAAATGGAAAATTGGAAACAATAGATCAATAAGATTTTGGGAGGACTATTGGCTTGGGGATAGACCCCTAACTGATAGCAATTTCAATATTTTGACGGAGCGTGCCAAAGTTTACTTTGGCACTCATATTGCTGACTATACTACCCCAAGAGCCAAATGGAAAATTTTGGAGCAGAGTTTTTTAGATAGGTCAGACCTTCTCCCTAAGGTTGTTGAGCTCCAAGATCTTTTAAATAAAGTGAGACTTCCTCTCTTTCCTAAGGAGGATAAGGTTTTTTTGATGAAAAATCACTTAGGGGCCTTCTCGGTCAAGTTTTCTTACCATCTATTGCTAAAGTACGAAGGTGATGAGAATTGTTAGAAGAAGGTTTGGAACTCCCAGCTCATCCCCAAAATCAATTTCTTTTGGTGGGATTCTATTCATGGAAATTTTTTAATGATCAATAACCTTGTAAAAAGGGGCTTTCAGTTCCCTAACAGGTGACCCTTTGTAAAATGGATGAAGAGACTATCTCTCACCTTTTCATCCATTTTCAATTTTCTTCCTAAGTTTGGAAAAACATTTTCCATAAGCTCAACATACAATGGGTTCTTGACAAGGATATTCAACAGTTTGTTACCAATTGGAGGTGCCCTTCTAAAAACCCTTTAATCAAGCAACTCTAGCAACTTATTCCACCCCATATTTACTGGTGTCTATGGAAAGAAAGGAACAACAAGATTTTCAGAGACAAAGAGAACAGTGTGGACAGTGTGCTAATAAACCTTAAAAAGTTCCTCTCGAACAACATTTTTGTTTGTAAATGGAAGGTCCCTAGTTGCCCCCCAATGGGTTGGGACAATATTATTGCTAGAATTTGGAATCTTCCTAGTAACTTTAACAATTTTGACAACTCCAAGAAGATTTCTAGAAATAATATGAAATGAAAAACTCCCAAACCACCTTGGTGCAAGTTGAATTTTGATGGGGCGGCCAGAGCTGGAAAAGTTGCTGGGAGTGGTATCATCAGAGACCATAATGGTTTTCTGGTTACTGCCTACTCAGGGAACTTGAAAGAACACACAAGTAATTAGGCAGAAAGTATGGTGCTCCTTTGGGGCCTCAAGTTTGCGCTATCAATCGGTGTCAAGTCCTTGGAAATTGAGGGTGACTCACAACTGAATGTTAAAGCCACGAAAGGCACAATGGTGGCTGGATTGTTAATTCAAGGAATAATCAAAGACATTTATTCTCTTCTTACTGGTCTTGAGGAGTTCACTCTTCATCATGCCTATAGGGAAGGAAATGTGGTTGCTGACAATTTGGCAGTGGCAGGTCTTGATTAGGAGGGTCTACGGTGTTGGAGAAGGAAGACTCTTTGCCCCATTTTGCATTGGAATTTTTGAGAAGTGATCAAAAATAAATTCATCATGGTTGCCAAAAAACTCTATCTTTTGGCATTGGTTTGGTGTTTAATAAATTTGGTTAGTGATGTTGGCGGGAGTCTATATTTAAAAAAATTGGTCATTGTACGGGAAGACTGGCGGGAAGGATTTTCCACGTGTCACATACTTCCCTTGTTGGATCACCGTCGGGTCTTGTCATGATGACTCTAATGACCGACAGGGTCATTATTTTTTGAACCCCCTCGATTTTAGTGATAATCCCATCTGCCTTGTGGATTTTGATTGATTATTTGGGTTGTTTGGATTTATTATTGCTCTCATGTTTTATCGTGCATTGGACCTCTCGCATGAGGGAATGGCTAGGCTTGCACTGGACACAGGAAGTGGCATTAATTGCCTTCTTTTCATGATTTACAAGTTACCTTTTGGTGATTATTTTCCTACGACCATTTCTGATTTGGGATTTTGATGCAGTCAAGGTGGGAGGATCCAATTAAGGACTGTCCATCCTTGCAACCTAAATTACTAATTCCATGATCACACAGATATGCAACGGAATTTAACAGCTAATCCATAGAAAGATAAAAGACATTCAAGAACACTAGACACAAGATATATCCTGGGAACACCCTAATAGGGAAAAACAAAACCTTTAAAGCTCATTCCTCATTCTATTAAATCTAAAAACACATTACATATGCCTCTCGGGCTTAACATATTCTAGGCCGTAGCCCAAGGAACTAACATTCTCCATCAACTCTTTCTTCTACTCCACAATTTCTCTGCTCTGTGATCTACTGGATCAAAACATTTCAACACCGTGCTTCATGCTTTGTATTGTCTATGATCTCCTTCTCTGATCGTTGCCTTGTAATAATCCTCTTTCTTCCATTTATATCATCTGCAAGCCTTCTAACCATCAACTAGTCGACCAAAACACAACGACGGCTAGTCAGGTAACGTGTATACAAAAATAGGTCAGCCCCAAACAAAGGGAATTGCTCCAAAAATGAATATAACTTCATGTGGACCTCCATGGAGGTTGTCCAGGTCCTTAACTCCTTCAAATATTATTCCTTTTAGATCTGCAAGTCACGGAATCACTCCACAAACCAACTAAGCTTCACCGAACACTATCGGCTCTGTTTTCTAAACACAGGTAATCTTATCATAGTGATATCTTTTCAGAATCAAACCCAAATGATCTAAATTTCTGATATGCCATAGCTCATGGTGTCTAGTAACTAATTCCAACTCCACAACCTCAAATAATCAATGTAGTAATCCGGTACTCTGCAACTTCATTGTCAACTATCTCAGTTATTTTGAATACTTTCGGATGCCCCTGCATCAAAATCTTGGGGTTATTTGAAAAGTGAGCCTCTTCACATGGTCTGTACTTTGTCAAATCCAATGTTGTCTCCTTAAATGGGTTTGGAAATTTTTCCACAGGCACTTGCAACTGCCTCAAGGTTGACGTTATGTTCAAGTCCACCCTGTAAAACTGCCTCAAGCTCTTCTAGGTTTGGCGTTCTACTTCCAGGCCTTGTACTGCCTCACTGGTTGATGGTTTGAGCAAGCCCACCCTGCAAGTTGCCTCAAGTTCTTCATCTTGTCATGTTAAAGGCTCGATGGTCTACTTGCAAGCCTTGCACTACCTCACTAGTCGGCAGTCTAAGAAAGCCTTCTCCACAAGTTGCCTCAAGATCACTGCCCTTTTATATTCCTCCATTCAAATTTACTTCACTAAAATTTCTCCTTAAGATCAATGATTCACCTTCTTCCAATTCCATAAGGAAATCTGATTCCTCCAAAGGTTCCCCTTCCTTTGCATAAGCTAATTCAAGCTCTTCTTCATCTGCACAAACCATCTCTATATCTTTTACTGCTTCTCTTTCATTAGCTTCTTTGGTATTAGGTTCTTTATGATACTCAACGCTTGATTCTTTCTTCCTCCAAACTCCTCTATGCTCTACCTAAGGTCTTATTTCTCTGCATCTTGATCCCTCTTTTCCTCCAATATATGAGTTCTTCCATCTGTACGATCTTCTAAGCATACAAGTAACATGTTTCCATTTTGCTCCATCAATCCATCCATAATCCATCTACTTACAATATTTCATAGGCTTTCTCCTTCTCATTCTATCCCAACACATCTTCTCAAAATGATTCCTTAATCTGCATAACTTACAAGGATGAAGATCCCAACACAATTCCTTTTCATGTTCATTCCTATTACAATGTGAACAATACATACCTTCTCTTCTCTTATTCAAACTTGCAATAACATTCTTACCTCTCTCATATCCAAGACCTTCCCTTTTTGATTTTATTACCGGCTCAATAGGTTTTGTAATTCCTTGTTGTTGCTTTCCCAATCCTTTTCCTTCATATCTCATTTTCTACATGATTTTGAAACCAATACCATCACCAACAATTGCAGGCTTCATTACCTTGTTATCTTAAACTTCACCTTCAAAAGAAACTTTTGCAGTATCACACAAATCATTAGTATCACAACATACATCACACACTTCAGGTTTAGATCTCAATCTTTCATTTTCCTTCTCTAACTGATTAACATGCTCCTTCAAGTCTCTAGTTTCCTTCTTCAATTCTTTTAGACTTTCTTCTTGGTCTTTGTTACTCTTTTTAACCTTTCCAAGAAAATGGAATTCTTCTTCCAGTTCTAAAAATCTCTTTTCAACATCTTCAAACATATTTAGCTCTACTTCCAGTTCTTCATTTCTCCTTACATTTTTCAATTCTTCTTCGAGAGTAGCATACTTATCTCCTCCTAGTTCCTTCATCCTCTTCCCAATCTTCCCCATCTTCTTTCCTTTCCTTGATCTTCTTCAGCGGTGACACTTAGGGTTTCGCACTTCCTTTCTTCCCAATGATTTCACAACAAGCTAACAGACTCGCAACTAGCTCTGATACCATTTGATGCTATCAAGGTGGGAGGATCCAATTAAGGACTATCTAACCTTGCAGCCTAAATTACTAACTCCATGATCACACAGATATTCAATGGAATTTAACAGTTAATCCATAGAAAGATAAAATATATTCAAGAACACCAGACACAAGATATATCCTGGGAACACCCTAAAAAGGAAAAACCCAGCCTTCAAAGCTCATTCCTCATTGTATTAAATCTCAAAGCACATTACATATGCCTCTCGAGCTTAACAGATTCTAAGTTGTAGCCCAGGGAACTAACATTCTCCATCAACTCTTTCTTCTACTCCACAATTTCTTCGCCTCGTGATCTACCAGATCAAAAAAATTTCATCACTGCGGCTTCATACTTCAGATTAATCTCTTCTAAATCGCTTCCTTGTAAATAACTTCGTCTTCCATTTATATCATCTACAAGCCTTTAAATCAACCATCAACAAGTCAACCAAAACACAATGGCTAGTTGGGTAACGTGTATACACAAATAGGTCAGCCCTAAACAAAGGACATTGCTCCACAAATGCATAGAACTTCGTGTGGGTCTCCATGAAGGTTGGGCAGGTCCTTAACTCCTTTGAACATTATTCCTTTTAGATCCACAAGTCATGAAATCGCTCCAAAAACCAACTAAGCTTCACCGGACACTGTCGACTCTATTTTTTGAACACAGGTAATTTTTTGATAATGATATCTTTCCATAATCAAACCCAAATGATCTGAATTTTTGACATGTCATAGCTCATGGTGTCTAGTAACTAATTTAGCCTTACGTACCTCAAATAATCAATAATATAGTAACTGTACTTTTGTAACTTCACCGTCAACTATCTCACTATTTTAATGTCTTCCGATGCTCCTCGCATCGATTCTTGGGTTATTTAAAAAGTGAGCCCTTTCACTTGTTCTCAGGACAGTCAAACTAATGATGTAATCCATGTGTACCGGTTCGGGCGATTTGTCCATATAGGCACTTGCAACTACCCTAAGGTTGATCGCTTCTTATTCAAGTTCAATCTCTTTACAAACTACCTCAAGCTCTTCTAGGTTCGGCGTTTTACTTGTAGGTCTTGTAATCACCACCGGTCGGGCGGTTTGAGCAAGCCCACCCTACAAGTTGCTTCAAGTTCTTCATCTTGTCATGGTCAAGGTTCAATGGTCTACTTGTAAGCCTTGCAATGCCTCACTAGTCGGTAGTCTGAGCAAGCCTTCTTTGCAAGTTTCCTCAAGATCATTGTCTATTTCTATTCCTTCATTCACATTTACTTTGCTTTGGTACATAAACTTTCTTCTTAAGATCAATGTTTCACCTTCGTTCCATAAATGATTCCTCCAGCAGTTCCTCTTCCTTTGCATAAACCATCTACTCTATTCTTCATCTCCAGCAGACAAACCATCCCTCTTATCTTTATCGCTTCTTTCATTAGCTTTGTATTGTTCTGATGATTTCAACGCTTTGATTCTTTCTTCCTCCAAACCTCTGCTGCTCTAATATAGGTCATCTCTTTGTGATCTTTGATCCTCTTTCCTCCATTTATGTTCTTCCTCCACTTCAGCATCCTCTCTGCTGAATATAGAGCCGATTTCTGAAACGGACTAATCCATCCATCCATCTTAATCGGCTTTCCTTCATTCTTATCCCAACACATCTTTTTTGAATGATTCCTCAACCCACATAACTTACAAGGATGTAGATCCCAACACAATTCCTTCTCATGCCCATGCCTATTACAATGTGAACAATACATACCTTCTCTTCTCTGATTCAAAACCTGTAACATTCTACCTCTCTCTAAATATCCATCGCCTTTCACTTTGATCTTTATTACCGGCTCAATGGCTTCATTGTTGTTTTCCTAATCCTCTTCATATCTCTATTTTCATGATTTTGAAAACCAATACCATCAATTAAAAAATTGTGGCTTCTATTACCTTTCTTATCTTCAACCACGGAAAGATTACATTAACTATAAGATTACACTTAAGCGATCTTATTTTCTTAAATGATTACCTTGTCTTTCTTCAATTTTCTTAATTTTGACGGAAAGATGCCATACCGACTTTTCCAATTTCAATTCCTTTTTTAACATTCTTCAATATTCAGTTTCCGCTTTCGAGCCTTACGATGACCTTTCGAAGATACTTTATTCTGATCCGAGCGCCGATCCCGACGCCTCGCATCTTTCTTTCCTTGCCTTGATCTTCTTCAACGGTGACACTTAGGGTTTCACACTTCCTTTCTTCCCAACGAATTCACAACTAGCTAACAGACTCGCAACCAACTCTGATACCATTTGATGTAGTCAAGGTGGGAGGATCCAATGAAGGACTTCCCAGCCTTGCAACCTAAATTACTCACTCCATGAGCACACAGATATGCAACGGAATTTAACAGCTAATCCATAGAAAGATAAAATACAATCAAGAACACCAGACACAAGATATATCCTAGGAACACCCTAACAGGGAAAAACCCAGCCTTCAAAGCCCATTCCTCATTGTATTAAATCTCAAAACACATTACATATGCCTCTCAGTCTTAACAGATTATAGGCCGCAACCTAGGGAACTAACATTCTCCATCAACTCTTTCTTCTGCTCCATAATTTCTCTGCTCTATGATCTACCAGATCAAAACATTTTGTCACCGTGCTTCATACTTCGTATTGTCGATCTCCTTCTTTGATCGCTTCCTTGTAACAATCCTTTGTCTTCCATTTATATCATCTGCAAGCCTTCTAACCATCAACAAGTCAACCAAAACACAACGGATAGTCGGGTAACGTGTATACACAAATAGGTTAGCCCCAAACAAAGGGAATTGCTCCACAAATGCATAGAACTTCGTGTGGATCTCCATGAAGGTTGGCCAAGTCCTTAACTCCTTCAAACATTATTCATTTTAGATCTACAAGTCACATAATCGCTCCACAAATGAACTAAGCTTCACCGGACACTGTCGGCTCTGTTTTTTGAACACAGGTAATTTTCTGATAATGATATCTTTCCAAAATCAAACCCAAATGATTTGAATTTCTGACATGTCATAGCTCATGGTGTCTAATAACTAATTCCAGCTCCACAGCCTCAAGTAATCAATTGTAGTAATCCGATACTCTGCAAATTCATTGTCAACTATCTCAATTATTTTGAATGCTTCCAGATGCCCTTGCATCAGGTTTTATTGCATTTGCTCTACTTTTCTCACTCACATTTTTCCTTTCACTGTGTTGGTTTTTTGCTATAAGTGCACTAGTGCCATTGGTGGTGATCGGGTGCGGGTGGAGCTAGATAAATGTGATGAATGGAAGGAAAATGACATCGTCTAGCACATATGCAGGGAGGGTGGAATTTCCTAGTTTATGGAATGCATGTTTGGATATGATGAGGTCCTCTCCAAGCAATTTGTCACCTCTTGGGATGCCAGAAGGGTTAATATGGGGAGCATTTATTTTGAGGTTAATGAGGAGGTGATCGCTAAGTCTATAGGTCTGGCTATGGACAGGCGTAAATGGAAGAAAACCAACAAAGTTGCTGACCAAATCAGTCTCAACCTTTTCTTCTGGGGTGATGAGAAACATGTGAAGTTGTGTGGGGGCTATGATTGTGAGGTTCTTTCGGAGCCGTGGGACAAATTTTTCTTGGTGATAATGAAGTATTTCACTCTTGAGTGGAGGTATGGTGTGTATTATTACTACCATTTTAATTTCCTCAATCACCTTAGAAATCACCACAATATATCCATATCGTTTTTTCTCTTACATTCTCTTGAAAATATTGTGCTTGATGTGATTGAAGCCACGAACTCGAATAAGAATTTTACCATTCTCCACCAAGGGCTTATGTCCAAACTCTACCATTTCTACCTTTCCCTTTTCCCTCCTCATCCCATTACTATTGAAGAGGCTTCGATCTCTTCAGCTCCTCCATTTGCTAGTATTATGGATACCCCTGGGCCTAGTAAGAAAAAATGTATAAAAAGTCATGCCGTGAAAGCCTCTCCCCAAAAGACATCCCCTACCCAGGGGCCTGTGGTGAAGAAAAAGGAAAAAATACATATAGCTCCCACTCTGAAAACTAAAGCCAAAGCCTCCAAGAAACCCAAATTTAGGCTTCAACAAATTGACTCTGACATTGAGATCACCGAGGAGACTAGTACCTCTCACAGGTCAAGTAGATTGGTCATCAAGTAAGAAAAATACAAGAGTTTTAAGGAGGTTTCAGATTCTGACAATGGTGATGGGAGTGAGAGTAAGAGTAAGGAGGAAAAGGATGTGGAGGAGGAGGCTCTTTCGGCTTCTGCTAGTAGTTCTTCCCATGTTTTAGAAAGCCTTAAAATGGGTCCCATGGGCCCTGCCAGTATTAGGACCAAGGAGGTCAAATCTAGGGCCTCAAACATTGCTAAGGGAAAGGCCCCCATGGAGGAAGCTTGCAGTAAATAGGATGTGATCTAGGAGGAGGTCGACAACCTTAAATGAAAAGTGGAGAGTTTGGAGAAAAGGTTGCAGGATGTTACTCGGTTCGCGTTGAAGATCATGCATAGTTCCACCACCACTCTATGTCTGCGACAGAAGGAAAAGTACACGGGAAATGTGGAGGAAGAATTTTTTGAAAATGAACTTCTTAAGTTCCTCATTGAAGATTGGGCTACCATAAATTTAATTAAACCATGCAGTGGGAAGAAGGATTAGGCTCGTGGGAGATTTGTTTTTTTGGATGGTGTTGGCTTCAATGGCCATCGTTTCTTTTTAATTTTACTAAAGATACTCTTACTATTTTCATGTTTCCTTATAATTGTTATGACCCTTGGTGGTCTATGGTTAAGATAGCTCTGGTTTCATGATGGACATTACTATTAGTATTAGTTTTTGTGTTATGCTTTGGTGGTGGTTTTTTATATGAACTATTTAGGGTTTTTTATATGAACTGGTTTTTGGTTTGTTGTTACTGTGTTGTTAGTGTTACTTTGTTGTTTATGGCCTATGGGGCCTTGTACTAATGGGTCAACACCCTAGTTTTTCTGCTTTCTATATCAAAAACAAATATAGAAAATTGGTTCAAAAAAATTAGTGTTGATTCATTAGAAGGTGCAATGAATAATAAGTGTCACTTAATGACTAGTCCTTGCTATTGTAATATGTTAAAAAATTAGTGTATTTGATTAAGTATGTGTTAATAATTTAGTGAAAGTATATGCTTTAGAATTTAGTTTTTAAATTTAATTGTTGCATGTTGAGATTAAAGTCTTCACATTATCCATAATAACAATAATATATTATATAATTACTTAAAATTTAAATAGAAATATTTAATAAATGATTTAGATTTATAACTATAATACTATTATTTTTAGATTAATTACTTGGGGTTCTATAGGCCCCCTACTTGAGATCAAATAACAAACATTCAATAAAATGGATAGGATGGAAAAATGAAAACTAATATAATATATGATAATATTCAAAACTCCATCACTTTGGGGGCATAACTCATCTACCAACTATCCCAACATAGAAAAACTTAGGTGGCAATTTAAGGGTATGCGCGGTGATCATGGTGCGCCAAAAAGTAATATTATGGGTATTTGTAGGGTATGTGGTCGACGACTTTTTTTTTTCACCCAAAATTAATGAAATGAAAAAGGGTTTTAGAGGAGAAAATTTTCTTTAGGCTTTCCAAAATATATAAATTATGATTTAATTTGAATTTAATAAATAATTATTATATATTTTCTATGACGCGTCCACCCAACCTGTCCCAATCCAATGTCCAAAACCCTCCTCAAATGTATCATATTTTTGAATCTAAAAACATGGCCACATTCTATGCTTCACATACTATAGGATTAAAAAAAATAAAGTAAAATTAAATTTCATGAAGTTTTGACTAGTTACAGTGGTTAGACGCACGAAGTTTTTATATTTTCTAAAAAGTTGTAATAAAAAATTCATAATTAATTATTTCGGAAAAATTACAAAAAAAATAAGTGCATCACATCCAAACATGAGTCCTCTACTTATATATAAATCTTACAAAAAATAATTATCATTTTATTATGGTTAGGGTGGTCGTAATGCATCTACTTTTATTTTTTTCCCTAAAATTTAAGTACTATCAAGATTGAAAATTTCAAATTTCACCAAATAGATTTTTATTTATTTTTAAATAAACCTAAAGTATTTTAGAAACTACACTAATTTTCTACAAATTTATTCTACATATTTTTGAAATAATATAGATAACTTATTCAAATATTTATGTCAAGTTGCTCAACACTCCATTTTTTCTAATTTTTGCCACTTATGGCCCTCGCTTTTTGCATGATGATCCTCAAGACATACCCGTAAGTGAAATACTAAATTCTTTGGCCCATGAAGATCTATCCCCAAAAATATTGGAAAAACATGTAGCAAACACAACATAACTAATAACATACCTATATTGACACCAGACTAAACAAAAACCAAGCTAATTATGCCTTCAACACACTTCCCAATATCCTAGATTAGACACAATAGTGTCATCCCATTTCGTAGCTTCCTCAAAAATAATCTCCAAATCATGCAATGAGGTCTAGAGTTGAGAGTTGAATGGTGGGTATAATTTATGCACGTCGTTTAGTGCTATGGATATTTTATGGTAGAAAATAGGGACATTTTATATTCACTCATGATTTCTATTTGGTCTTGAATGTGAGTGACCAATAAATTGAGCAACATTTTTCCCATATCAAATTAATAAGATCATAATGCATTCACCTATGATTGCAAATCATTCTACTTCCCTAATATTTTTCCTTTGATGAGCCTCCTTCCTACTTGACCCTATAAAAATTCTTGGTTGAATCCTACTCTAACCTCTAGAAGAATAAAAAAATTAGAATCCAAACCCTTAGTGCAAAACCAAGAATCCAATCTATGAGTTTGGAGACCAATTCTTAGCACACAATTACCTTTGACATATTAATTCCTTGTAAACCTAGTCTCAAATCATCTAGCACATATACAAAAAAAAAACCCATGGATTTCAAAGAATCATAACAAAAATGGAAGCCAACCTACTATCTATCATCACACCCTTCCTCAGATCATGACTAGTCCTTCAAATATTCTTGTGATCCATAATCATAAAACAATCACCAAAAAACCCCACATAACACTCTCGTATCAATGACCCAACCAACATAGACTAGAACATAGACTTCTATTCCATACAACAAGAATTCCACTAATAAAAAGTTATGTAAGTGGCAATAAATTCACTTCCCTCTCACATGTGTCTTTTACAATTTTTGGATCATATTTTTCCTCTATCATCAATCACGAGTCCTTAGAAAAAATAACCACCATCATGGATCTTAAGGACAACATACCAATAGGATAAGAATTAAGGAGGATTATTATGTAGGAAAAAATATAGAACTTCCAATGAGTTGGAAAATTGATTGAACATAGACATGTATAATTCTTGTTCAAATCTTGAGTTATCCAAAATATTGGACACCTTATTAATATTACACAGGAAATATTGAAAGTTAACATTAGTTAACTTGATGCCCAAAATAAGGTATTCTTCAACATATTGTATCAATCTCTAGTTGGGATAGACACCCTTGTGTAAAATATTTATCAATAAAAAAGAATCTCCCTACACAATAAAAATATCCAACTCCCTTAAAGTTTCATTTACCATAGCTATTACTAGAGCTTCCCCTTCCATATAAATTACTTTTAGTACATAGGAAGAGGGAGCCACAATATTAAAATTTACCTTTTTATTTCTCAACACAAAACTTTCCAATGAATTTTTGGCTAATCCTGAGAACCACCATCAAAATTTAATATTACATATCCCTCAAGAGATAGTTCCCATCAAGACGAGGAATTATTTAGAGCACTTCATCTAATTTTATTTTAGTATCATTATCTCCAACCCCTTGAATAGGGGTATAAGTATATATTAACAATATATTATAAATATCATAAAATATATAAATATTATATAATTACTTTATATATATAATACTTGTCTTGAGGTGTAAATTTTTGTTAGAAATTTGAAATAGATTGATAACCCAAGAAAATTTATGAGAAATTTTAAGCTATATAAACTATAAAAACATAGACAATGCAAACCAATGGCTTCAAGAGATATGCAATGTTAGAATGATAAAAGTGTATTAGGAGCTTCCAAGATGCAAAATACAAGCTAGGTAGTGAGTTTATATAGAACTGGGGAGAGGATACAAGTGTAAAACCATACAATATGAAGTGACCACCAATATTAAATAAAGTGATGAAAATAGTAAATACTCCACCCTTTTAGGATGGTGACATATCATCACCTTATCTCCTAGTTATTATTAAATGATAAAATACATTTATTTATCCTAAGAAATATTAATAAATGTGTAGGAAAACTTATGACTAAAGAAAAATAAATTATCCCACTAGGAAAATAAAAACCTACACTAACACTCCCCATAAGTGTAGCTTAGGTGGGTGAAAATATGATGATGAGTCTTGAAAAATGAAGGCATGTTAGGTACCCATGTACATGTAAAATCCCACCAAAAGAAGAAGAAGCCCCCTCCCACAACAAGGAAGTAGGCACCCTTATAATAGAGAGAAATGAAGTTGAAGGACCAAGAGCCCCCCCCCCCTCCGCCCCTAAAGCGATCCAGTAGTAGATGCTCTAAACTGGATGTAGAAGATGGCCCACTATTGTCAAACAATGTTCATCCCATTAGGAAAAAATAACAAAGGTGTATGCAAGATTTCTCCCCATTCATTAAAGGAATATGTAGGAACAATAATCAAAATGTATGAAGTCTCTTAACTCAAATCAAGTATCCTCATGTCAATGTTAAAAATTTTCACAATAAAATCAAGTATTCTAGGCCACACTACTATAAATGAAAAATTAGAATCTCCTAGAGACAAATGTAGAACACAATAGAAAGACTCAATTATCTCCTCTGAAGATTTCTTTGCTAAATTTCGATTTAAAGTATCCACACTCATGTCAAAATGTGATGAATTATCATGTAGAGAATGAACAATATGGTTGTAGTGTTCCCTCACAAAAACTAAAGAAGAATCATCTCCATCAAAGAGAAGATGAATGCAATAATAGTGTCTCCAAAAAATTCAATATGCATCTCCATAAATAAAGTTTGAAATACCTATCAAGATATCATCCCACAAGGTTGTATTTGAAAGACTATGCATGTCCTACTGCAAGAAGTCACTGGAAGATTTCAAAGAAGAAACACCCAAATCTGAAGTAGTAAAAGATGTGAGGACACAATATTTTTCCTCAAAGAGAAGACATATATCCTCAATAGTTTCATCTATATTTGAAATGAGGGACTCTACAAACAAACAACAGATGTTTGGTAGAAATTGTTCCCAATGAACTAAATCCAAAAGACATAAATTACCTTGCTACAAATAATTGTTGAGCTCTTGAAGAAGAAACTT
>VDFB02122440.1:0-28999 GCA_007258455.2 Sequoia sempervirens | reverse complement strand
AATATACTAAAAATACATATTTTACTGTTTGCATCACTTCAAAATTTTAAAACATATATGCCACTTTTTAGTGATTCAAGTTTAAAAGTTGATTAAAGTGTTGGTTGTTTCCTTTATAAATTGTGACATAATTTTGTGCTTTTACCCTTAACCCACTTAGCGATTGTCAATAAAATTAACTTCAATTAATCTTCCATAAAAGTGATGGGATTGATAGGGATTGAAGGAATATACTTCAAACCATGACAAATATTCCATCAATGTTCTTTAGTAAAATTGACATAACACTACTTCCAAACCTTCTGTAGACATTGAAAATTGACCACTTTCATTTGGTCAATTTACCCCTATTTCGATCAATTTCATATCTTGTATATTAATTAAATAACACCCCATTATTTAATTAATATTCATTATCCCTTATCCCTTCATACTAATCTATTTCTTATATCATCTTTAAATCTTTGCCTAAAGTAAATAATTACCTTTAATTATTTACTCCCATCACTTATCCCTTTCCTCTAAAAATTAAATAAATAATCTATTTATTTAATTTCCCTCATGTCACATCTTCCATAACTTTCTTCTAGTTATGATTAATTTGCATAATCTTATCATTATGATGTGTACATTCTCAATCATTGATTAGGGAGGTGTCTCATTATCCATAAAATGCAAGTTGTTCCTAATCTTTCTCCATTAGCCTAATCACCTACCCAACCCCATGTTTGCACAACCTAATAATTGATTAGCTAACCTAATCAACTCCTTGGTCAATTCTTCCCATCCCCCAAAGAATTTTTAATTCTTTTTGTCTTCCCAAGGTCCTTTGGAAAACCAAGAAAACCCTTTTTGGTTTGTTGGTGGCACCGGTTGTCCTCTATGGTTATGAGGTTTGGGGGGGTAGCATGTCAAACCACAAGTGGAGGCAAGTTGAAAGAATTCAAAAACATTTGATCACTACTAACATCAAAGTCAAATCTTCGGTTCCGTATGAGATTCTCTTGGCTGAAACTGGTATGTTCCCGTTGGAGGCATCTGCTGTCATCCGGTTAATAAGTTATTTAAAAAAAGTTGAGAACATGGATTTGCACCGCTGGCCCAAAATGGTTGTTGGGGAGGAGCTAAACCGTAGAAAGAGGACTTGGATGAAGCAAAATAGCAAGTGGTTGAACAAATGGAACATTAAACTACATGAGTGTCCCAATACTAATGCTGAGATAAAAAAGTTTGTGCTAGAAAAGTTTAGGTCTACTATGTGGACTAAGCAGGTTGGCCGTAAAAAGTCACATTATATCCAGGAGTTCAACCCCATGTGGGAGCATGATGAGAAAGACTATCTAAGGGTTACAATTAAAGGCAAGGCTAGGATTTTAGTTGCTCAATTAATAATCGGGTCACACCATCTTAGATGCGAGACAGGTAGGTGGGCTATCCCCAAGGAGGCTTGGGAGTAGCGAACTTGTATTTTTTGCAACAAAGGGACTGTCGAGACTGAATGTCACTTCATGATTGAGTGTGTTGCTTATGATGATATCTGTATCCAATATGAAGACAATTTGAAGGTGGATAATCTAAATGAACTTTTTAGGGAGACTAGGCTCCTCAAAACTGCTAGCTTTCTGATCAAGATCTATAATAGAAGGGCTCGCATGGAAAAGAACTTGAAAATGGTTAAAGTTTCGGTGCTTGGTCCCATAGACTGATGGTCTCGTGGACATCATTAAAAACCATTCATTCATTCATTCATTTGGAGGAATTTCTAATTCCTCCTCAATCCCCATGAGGATTATAATGGAATTTTAAATTCCCTTTTGTCCTCTCTTGCCTATCCCTATGGTACCTATCAAGTACCCCCATCTTGTCTCATGCATCCACATGATGACAAGTGTCATCACAATATGGGTTGAGATGTCTCAAGGCATTTCAACCCTTGATCTTCAACTCTCAGTCCTAGCCCTCCATCTAAAAATCCTCTAATCTATATATCCAAACACTTAGCCATTTCATCTCTCTCTCGCCCATTTTTCGTTCGAGCACCATTATGCTGTCGGATTTTCTAGTGAGCACACATCTATATCACACATCGTAAGAAAATCTACATAACAAGAGGCTTCATACACTGGTTTGAGCTCCTTATCACCCACTCTGAGTTTTTTGCTTTGCTTTTTGTATTTTACATGATTTAATTGAGTTCTTGCATTTTTAAGAACACAAAAGCACCTGCGCACACATACCAATCACACTAGCACTCATACAAATCCCTTAGACTTTCTAGAAGCTCAAGAGCTCGAATGAAACTTAAGCTCTTTGTTCTTGGCTTCTGCCTATGTTTCCATATTTTGCATGCATTACTACCAATGCACTTACAACTAGAACAACATTTGATAAGGTTTCCTCAATACTCGATGCTTCGATAGATGCTCAAAATCTCATTCGAAAGCTTCCATTCTGCCATAGGTTGAAGGTGCTAAGAATAATTTGCATTTATTTGAAAATTTCTAATGCCTTTCTACAGATCTGTTTCAAATATATCTTGCGATCAAAACATTCCTAAGAGGCGACATCTCTTTTAGTAACTCTGTCAAATAGTTTCCATGGCTTCTAATTTCTTCCAATTTGTGAATAAGATAACATTTCTTTGAGTGATTATGCCAAACAACTAATGTGCCTGGTCTACACCTCCATAGTTCTATGGCTTTCCCACCTTTGCATGCACATCGAGCAGAGAGGAGATGGAGGCATGGGTTTTAAGCTTGACTTTACATCTGCTGTTGCATTTTGAAAGTTTTTGAAGCCTTCTAAACAAATTTGTTTTGTGTATATCCTTATTCCAATGCTCCCACTTTGGCGCAGACTATCCACACTTTGTTCAAAGCTCCCATTTATTGCACAGGCCTGGAGGACGCAACAAAGCTTATGGAGTTTGGTGCAGGTAGGGAGGGGCTTCTAAAGCCTTTTCAACAAAAAAACATTTTGTGTATATCCTACAATCTTTGCATTACATGTGATGATGACATCTCTTTGAAGACTTTTGCCAAAGATTCAACACGTCGTTTCTTTGCTTCGCCCTTCTGCATATACATTCACAAGAGCTAGAATCAGTTCATAGGCCTAGTTTTGCAGCTACAACTTCTGTCAAAGTTCCTATATCTTTTTATGCTTTTGATGGATGCCTACACCTTGTTCCAAAGCTCTATGTTGAAGATGCTCGCTTGAGTTGTGGCCTATCTTTTCAGGGTCGCCAACTGCATTTTCTTGGAACTTTCTAGACTTTCTAACGAATATATCCTTCAGTCATGGCATGCGTGTGTAAGAGGGCATCTGCAACTTCACTTTCAGCTTGCCACTTCCACTTGTAAACATTTCTTTATTGGTTTTATGAATGCTTGTGCCTGAGCCTTTAACTTTATTCATATGCCGTGGATTATGGTTTTTACCTCTACGAACTGTCTCTTCTATTGATGGTGGCGTGAAAATAAAGTTTCTCCCTAAGTTTGACTACAGTTTCATCTCATGCAAAGACTTCTTTTATGTTTATTAATAGCACTTACTTTTAAAATGGATAAAGTAAATATTTTCACAATCTAATTTTCTAAGTTAAGAATTTGGTTTGTGAATTTTCACAAATCAATTTTTTTTGAATTAGAAAATCTTTCTTTCTTTTTTTATTCAAGTTATGAATTTTCACAACTAAATTAATTAAATTCTTTTTAATTTTTTTCCACTTAATCTTTTTTTCCAATAATAACCATTTTTTCCTTCAAAATAAATAATTATTAAAGTACCGATCATTGAAAACTTCAAACTAGTCACCAATGTTTACAACTACTCCATGATCAAACACTCATTTGAATAATATTCATGGTTCAAGAGATTTTAATTCCCTTATAAAAATGCAAAAAACCATCGGCAAATCATCCAAAAAAACTAAATGATCTGCGAGCTCATCGATGGAGAATTTGCAATATCTTTGGATTGGCTCCATATTTTTGGCTGAAAATTTTCCACATTATCTAGAACACCGATATGATGAAACCTAGTGAGTGATATCTACCCATCTCTCTTGAACTTGGGTGATCCCAATAATAATGAGTTACGCAATAAACTTGACATTAAAAAATCAGAATTTTTCTCCGCATTATCTATCATTTTCTTACACCTATAGCAGCTAAACCATTAAGGTTTTGAAGATGAATCAAACTAGTTATTTGTTATATATTTTGTGTAGATTCTAATTATATTTTTTAAAAAAATCAAAAAATAAATTGTGAATCATTTTATGTAATTTTTAATAACTTATTTTTTCTACTAATCAACATTATTAAAAAGTGATGTTTACTTCGGCCCACATAACTTTTTTTATAGATTGGATAAATTCTAATTTTTAAAATGCAATTTTTTCACACCAATATCTAGGGAATGGATATTTTTTCATATTTTTTGTTTCATTTTTTTAATTAATTTTCCAAGTCAGTGTAATTATAATTTGGACAGAAGTGTACCGCCTACATAACTTTTTGTATTCATTTGAATTGTTATTCTTTTTTGTTGGAATAAGGACATCAATGCTCAGTGCACATGTATTTTTTGGAAATTTTTTTCTCTATTTTTCTATTTTTTCGTATGTGTGAAATTAAGAACTTGATGTTCATTGAAAATCCTACATTCACAAGAAATAAAAAATAAATATAATAATCAAATTAAAGATATTTAAAATTATAATTCCTTTGGGAAGTTTATAATAAGGGTTGAAGGCTTCACAAACATGTAAATTTAAATGAATTCATTTGACCACCCGTGCTAAATCAAAGTGGTTTTCATCAACATTTTGATAGGTGGTAAGGAGACTCGATTATAGGTATGGTTTAAATCTAACAAGGGTTCTGTCCAAGGGTTTGATCTAGTTGGGTTTGATCAATCCCTCTTTAATTAAAAATAATTTAAATGGAACCTTTAAAGTCATAAAATCATTGTATTTTCTAAAAAAAATATGTATTTCAGCGAAAATCGATGTCCCAAAAAGTGTAACCCATTACGTGGCAACACCCACTTGTGATTTTAATTGTTTCCACAACTTAGCATGCGAAAAATTTAAGTTGCAATATCTCACAATTTGTGGAGCCTCATGACTCAAAAACTAGACACATTGGTTGAAATACCTCCAAGAACATTCCCATTAAAGGAATTTGTACTAGCTCATAGAAATTTTCAAATTTAATTGTTTTTGTAATTTTGCCAATTTTTGTGATCGTGCCTGGGTTTGAACTAGACAAATGAACCCTTCATTGAACTTGGCATGAGAAATTTGATTTTGACACAAATAAACTTGAATCACTTGAAAACAACATGGCTCAAATAGTCTACGATGAAATATTAAGGCTTACAATTATGATCAAATACATGATTTTTACATTGGAAACTCTTGAGGAAAACTCATTACATAATTTCAATGTACAAATGGTTTTTAATTGGATGCCATAAAAAACAAAGACAAAAAAACCATAGAGGAGTCATTATTAGGAGAAAAGTGTGAAAATATGTAAATATGTGAGATATGATCAACCTTACAAATTGCAACAATATGTCTACTTCAAAAATCTTGAATAAGCACTGAATCTAGAGTAAATATGTGTCACTATGTGTAGATTATTGAAAAGTTCATAAAAAGGACATTAGTCAAGCATCCTTCCCCATTTCAATGTTCCTTATTCCCAAAAATCCATATAATTATTATTTTCCATCAAGATTTTAGATGCAACTGAAGGTGTAAATGTCAAAAACTGATCTAGTGAAGAGGCCATGTTATGATAATATCTAGAGTTAGGAATCCATCTTACTAACTCAAGATATAGAGACACAACACGTGTTTTATCTTTCATCTTATTAGCTCTATTAGAAAATCTTGATGTCCCTTGTTGTGTGGATGATGGTGGCTTATAAGAAGAGGGTGAAGTAGAAGAATGTATACAACATGAGGCATATTAACAGTCACTAACGCCTTAGGAATTTGAAATGAATATTTGGTTGCTAGAAAATAACAATAAAACCAATTTTTTTAGAAAAAACATGTGAATTTATGTACCTCAACTTGGTGGGGTCACAACTTTCAGCCTGTTGGTTGGATTGAGGACTTCTCTACCTCATTAGAAAGGTTTCAAAGAGATCTAATTTTAGTCCATTAAATAAAATGTATCTAGTTATTCAATTTAAGAGACCAATGATAGTTTTGACCCCAAAATTTTCTCTAAAGACCTCCAAAAATATAATTTAGTAAAACATAGTTCTCTTGCCAAGCATGGGTTCCACACGTTTGAATTGAACACCCGCCTGCCAGAAAGATGCCCATATGTTTGAATTTTAAAGGCATCAGTCATGGATAAGGCACCGAAGAGAGTTGTAGGGCAACACCAAAATTGAATTTGCTCTTCCCCCTCTCCTGGCTGCTACACCCAATTCACTCGGCTGAAGGCCCCATCCTCCTCCCACTCAGTTGGGGGGGAATTATGGTTGGGGTGGGCGAGAGGTCTAACTATAATCCCCACCCAAGGCAGACCCCACCAACTCGGGTGGGGTGAACTATAGTATGGGTGGGGATTAGCCAACTATAATTGGGTGGGAGGGAATAAGAAAGTTCTGAGAGGCTATAGCTAAAATTCCCTCCCACCCGATCGTAGTAGAAGTGTTGCTTTTATGTAAAAGAATTCCTCACCTAAGGAAAATAGGGTGGGGTTGAGAAGCACTTTGACGGATTGATCTCATCACAACTATAACATTATAGTTGGGGGCCAAAGAAAATTGCATGTGGAGATTTATCCACAAATGGTTGCCCGACAATACCAAAAAAATTGATTTTTGATATTTTCCAGCTTTTCCTATGCTAACAACTCTAAAGTGCTCCAAATTAAATAATATAATTTTATTCTCTTGAAGGAGATGTTTCAAGTATTCTAATTGTTTCTTATAGCAATTGTGTTTATCATGCCCTTGTTTTTTGCAATATGCACATGTGTGGGTCTCTCCTTCATAGGTTTTTCGTCTTTAGAAGAGGTGGGAGGTGTTGGCAATTTGGTTGTTGTTGATGTCAAAGGAGAGATAAGGTATGTAGTAGATCTGGCTCTAGAAGTATTGGTACAAGTTGTTTATGAAAGGATCCTATCCTTGCAAATGTTACAAAGTTGCTCAATTGTTGCAATGTTGTCATGCAATATGGGCATATTGTAGCAGAGGGTTCTTTCAGGTATCTGAAGGATTAGGTAAGGCCAAACTCAAAATGGGTTTTCTGAGAGCTTAGATCAGATGTGTGGTTTACAGGTCCGGAGAGTGTTTGATAGTTCCAGAAATTATTTATTTTTGCTCTTGGACAAACCTAGGGTTTTGCAGATAAACCCTAATGTCTTAACAGCCATGGTGATGAACCAGGTTTATATTTTAATGGCGACTGGGTATTGGTAGTGACTGGTTGTTTAAGTTATTGCTTAAGTCATCGTGCTCATTGGGCAATTGTCCCCTATTTACCTAGCCTTCTATTTGACAGCGTGTGTATGCTCACGATGAAGAATCAATGGTGAAGATTTGTTAATGAAGATCGACGGTACCTGCCAGCCCGCGAGGAATCCATCTACGCCCCATAGGATAGCAAGCAATGGTGGAGATTGTGTGATGATGATCAGATGTGCAAGATGTGTTTTAGGTGGGATCCAATAGGAAGGTAGACGAAGTTAGCAGATGGTGATGTCATGATGACAGGTGGCAACAAATGATTGCATCGACCAAGGCTATCAGCGATGGACTTAATCAAAGGTTGTGATCAATCAAAGGTTGTGATCAAGTCTTTCTGATCAGACGGTGCTTGTGGTGGAACCAAATAAAGGATGAAGCTACATAAGAAGGTGTGATGTGGAAGAGAGGTGGCATCAAATGGTTGGATGATAAGCCAACTCACATCATTGTTGTGAGTTACATGGCTCTGTCAGGTGAAAAATGGAAGCCTCTGATTGCCCCGTTGAGGAGTTGGTCTAGCCCTACGATATAGCGGGCCCCGCTACCCTGCTAAGGATTTGATCAAGCCTTGTAGTATAGTGGGCTTATGACATGTGTCTCTATGGGACCCAGTGATATGTGGTTGCTATGGAGATCGATAGTGGTGTTTTAAAGGACCGTTCATCTGATGGTTGGGTTTTAAAGTTGTAATAATGAACATGGAATAGACGATCGTGGCATGAAGACCTCAAATTGACAAACCAAATTTAATTTTAAAGATCTCAAACGGCTAAGCCTATGTGAATGCGGGTTTTGGCTCTACGCTTGAATTTAATTGGTTCACCTGCACCTGTGACCAATGTAATGAATATTTTATGTGCAAAACGACAACATAGACATCAATTGAGATTGGGATCAAGATCAAATTGAATGATCAAAAGAATATATTAAATGTGCATATCCAATCTTAGGATTTTGCATAGAGCCACATTCAAAAATTCACTACATCAAAAATTAATGAGTGTGAGGCTCGATGGAAAGCTTGTGTGATGAAGAAGATACCAGATAAACCCTAACATAAGATTTGGACATGGATGAGAATCTCGAGGCACTCACTAAGGTCGGTGAAAGAGATATAAAATATGATATCAAAATTTTGACTAAGTGTAGAAAGTAGTGGAATAGTGATGTGAGAAGAGAGTTGCATAAGAGATAGTGCATATGTTACAGAGAGTATCTAGAGCTTCTTGAGGTAGAAAGGGAATGCACTAGTAGGAGAAGAGGAAAAGTAGAGCATAATCATAGGGGTGCAGAACATTGAGTAGTTGCAAGATAGGTTGCAATATTGAACTGTAATCAAATTGTAACATCTTGAATTGTAAATTTGATAGGTGGGTGCCATTAGATATCTGGGTAGGTGCTTAGAGTAGGGAGTGGGTGCTTCCTTGGAGTGGGTACTTCTAAAACTAGGGGATTGGTGTCTCCTTAGGGTTGGTGCCTTTAAACTTTGTAATTAAACATTTGACTATGAGGTTGGATTAGGACAATAGATCCTAGCAACATTTATCACTGTGGTTTTTCCCATCTTGGGTTTTCCATGTATATCTTGTGTTGTGTGATGATTGTGTGTTTGCATGTTTATGTTGCTACATCATAAGTTTCAATCTGCACATTAAGGGTTTAAGGAAGTAATTTTCATAAAGGTTTTAAGGGATGGAATTTTAATATCTACTGATTCACCCCCCTCTTAGTGGACTATTGTGTTCCAATAGGAGGATCACTAGATTTTGTATTATATTTTGATTTCTTCTTGCATTTTCCTTCGAGTGTTTGTGTTAACAATGCCTAATTTTTGGGAAATGCATCTAATTGGATAAGCTTGGATTGCTCTCTAGTCAAATAATCACAAAATGTCTCCAAAGAAGGAATGTTAAATGATTCAACTAAGGCATTTGATGAGTCCAAATAATGACTCATTTTTTATAGGGTTTATCATTTTTTTGTTGTTATTACTATGGGACTTTAGCACCTGGTTATTGACACTCTCTATATTATCTCCCTAAATTTATGAACCTTGGGCATGAACTTATCTTGTGACTTTTGATAGTATTAACTTGCTATGTGATATACCTATATTAATTTTACATGTGATTGAATGAATGTTATTCTAAGGTGATTATGGATATATAGTTGTTTTGTGCATGCTAATGTCGTTATGCAGGTTCACATTAAGATGTAGTTATAAATGAAGCTTGTGAGGTGGAAGAAGTTCATGCCAACTGGTCGGTTGCTAAAGAAGTCAAAAAGATGGTCATTGAAGAGGTCAATGGAGGGAAACTCCCAGATCATGTGGAAGTTGTAACTTACCCTTAAATGATCATGTCTGCTAGTTGAGTAAATCTAGGACTTGTGTTTCTATGTTGGATCCTCGTTGAGGCAAGTCTGGTTTGACTAAATCTAGTGCATGCATAATCTCCTTCCTCTTTTTCATGCTTTCAATAAATGGCATCCTCCTATTCTGTTGGAGTTGACTGCCTAGTTAATTAGGGTTAATTAGAAGCTTTCCCTCTATAAATAATGATAAGATTCCCCTCTTCACAAGGTTGGATGTTCTGATATTGTACTTGCATTTTCAGTTTCAAGTAATACAGTCATATTGTTGATATGATGTAATCATGTTTTCAATGAATAAAATGATACTTTGATTTGTTTCATTTGAGTTAGCTTAGGGAAGACTCATTCAAGGGGGACCACTTGGTGAGAATTCCATCCATTCAGTTTAGTAGTTACTTTTATGTTCAAGTAATTAGTTACGGTCTTAGCAGCTGTCTGTTCCTGCAACCAAGGAATACATAGTAACTTCTTGTCTGTTTGCTGAGATTTATGTTTCTGTCATCCATTTCAGTTCAGTTGTTGATGTTTAGTTTAGCTTTTGATTCATGTTCAGTACTTATGCTAATTCCTTTTAAGAATTTTATTTTTAGTACTATTTTCTTTCTAGTTATAGGATAAGGATGACTACAATTGAGTCCTAGTGCATAGATAGTGCTGACCCATTTCAAGTTCATGTCCCTGGGTTGACAATGAAATGAACCTTCATGATGAGCAAGATAACTACTTAGTGTAGATATCTAATCTTTAAGTTACAACTTTAAGGGCTTAGTTATTGAACCATTAGAGGAGGCCAACAACATCCATGGTGGAATAAAAGGTAGAATAAAATACTTCAAATTGTCCTTTTAACTTATACAAAATCTAGAAAAAGAGGTTGGGTAAATTAAAAATGCTATTAGGTCTCTTGAGGATTACATGAGATTGAGAAGGGAGGTTGCTAAACTCCATTGCAACTAGGATAATATTCTCTCCAATTTGTAGGATATTATTGAGTACAATAAAGAAACAATGAAAAATATGACAATTGTCATCTAGGTGTCTCAACAGGAGCTCCAAAACTACCATACAAAGAGAGCTAGGGAGGAAAATTTTGATCCCCCTTACTAGCTCCAACGGAAAAAGGTAAGTTTGTAAAGAAAGTGATACTTGCTTCTATGGATAATATTGGTAAAAATAATCCAAAAACCTCACATTTTGATGATAAATTGCAGTTTCTCACCAAGGAGTGGTAGGCTATAAAAGGCCTCCACCTTCTTGGAGAACAGTAATTGGTCTCCTCGGGCTACTAGTCTTCTACTAGTCCTGACTTCATTTCTACTGGTTGTTAGCATTTGGTTTCTAGTCTCTTTTTATTTTTCTTTCCTATTGTCTCACCTCTTGTGAGACCTCATTATTTTTCCTTAATGGTTGTTTTGTAATGGGTTTGGTCCCTTCCTATTTTATCTTAATCAAAACTTAGAAATAATGAAGAATACATATTCCTGATTAGATGTATCTTTCCCACAACTAGCCAATTGAGATCTCAAAGATTTGAACTCAACCAAATAATCCTCAATGGTAGTAAATGTATCTAGATAAATATATGTTAATTTTTCCTCTATTTACAAAGCAAAAAAATCACTAATTATACCAAAAAAATCTTTATACTTAAATTCCACTCTTTCTTTGGTGCAGTACACTTAATGTGAAATAACAAACAAGCTATCAAAAACATGAAATGCAATAAATCCCACAACCTCATTACATTTGTTCTTGTGAATAAATATCTCATATGCCTTAGTGAATTTAGGTTGATCATTTCCCAACGTAGACCTGCATAAATCCTTGAAAATAAGTAGGCTCTAGACATTTTGGTCTTCCATGTGTGATAGTTGTGAGGAGTGAGTAGCTCAAATAAACCCGATTTATCCATGAGAACAATAAGAACCAAGAGAGAAAAATAAATAATATACTAAAAATTTTCTAATATGAAACCTCCCAGATTTGTATCAAGATTGAAAATGAAGGCCCCCGAAAAGACAAAACTTCTCCAAGTGTCAAGATGTCCAAGTAATTAATCAAAGTGTGATATCTACAAAAATATATAATATGTACCTATGGATGAATCTGGGAAAAATCATAAATAAAACAAAATATACCCTCAATACCTTTCCAATGCTACAAGAATCATAAAAAATAGATAAATAGATAAAAATTTATGAACTCAAAGGTTCGAATGGGAGATCTAACATCAAATAAAAATAAAATAAACCAACATAAAATTTTAATAATAAGACCTACACCACTAGAAATTACATAGATCCATCTTTCCAATAATATCCCATTTGTGAAAATTCAACATCTGGATCAAAAGTTATAGCAATTTTCCCAGTTCTACTTAGTTGACAACAAAGTAGAAAAAATAGCTCCTAGGGTAGTGGTAGGCTACATGTTAATGGTTGTTTACATTTAGCACTAAGTTCTTCCCACAAAGGCTTCGATGTTGATCGAGGCCTAGTTGAGGATGCCTAAAAATAATAATTTTAAATAAAAAATCATATCAACTACTGCAAACTATTTGATGTAGACTTGATCACAACACTACATAATTTTTTTTATAGAATCTAAATTTGTTGACACCTATATTATGACTCATGAAACTTGCAAACCCATATAGATCATATGTATGGTATGGAACTATACAACTATATAGATTGTATAGACAAGAATCTACATAATATTTGAACCCTATCCAAAATGGATAAGAAAAATATTGCCTAAATATAAAGTATTTTATATGAAAGCGATCCCACAATAGTGGTTTTACAATTTTGGCCAAAGTGGACACTTAAATTATTATTTTTTTAACTAAATCTTCCATTAGGGCTTTCTATAGCTGACTAAATCATGAGGAATTTGAAGATGATGCAAATAAAAAAGTCTCATCTATCACTTTTTTTTTTTTAGATTCTAAAATTATTTTTCTAAAATTTTGGAATCAGATTGCACTTCTTTTTCCATCTCCCCATCACTTAAACCGGCTTTATTCAAAACAACATTTTAAAAGTGACGCTAATAATCGATAACGTACATAACTTTTTTTCCATGAAGGATAAAATATAATTCTTTTCAATTTAAATTTGTAACTCATATTTATTATCTAATTTGTTAGATAGTTTTTATTGAATATTTTTCTTTTAATCAAAGTTTCAAAGTCAAACCAATTACAACTGCATATACGGTATAACGCTTTTAACTTTTTGTATATATTGATTTTTCTTTTGTTGGATCAAGGACTTCAATATCTAGTGCAAACCTATTTTTCAATTTTTTTGATAATTTGTTATTTTTCCACATGTGCGTAACATGGACCTTCATTTTCTAAACCTATGTTTAATAAAACTAAAAACAAATACATAATGAAACCAAAACATATTAAAATTATATTCATTGGATAGCTCATTCTAAGGACTACCTGATTCTAGTTGGGTTTATGAAGAATCCTCCATTTTCATCCTCAAACCAACCTTCAAAGCATAAAAAATAGGTTTTGTTTGTGTCCTGAGGGGAGAATTGTGGTTTAGGGGTTCGAACGAACTCCCCTAGGGTTCGCTTTGAACTAGGGTTCATTTCCAAACCGGGTTCGTTTAACCAATTCGATTACACATGTATTTTGGTTTCTTTCTTTTGGTGACAGCTGAAATGGGTTTGCCCAAACCCCTAGTCTAAACAAACCCATTTTGGTTCAGGTGAACTCCCAAGTTCGCATTTCAACCCCCTGCATCACTCCTCCTCTCTCCTTTTTTTCCATGGGGTCATTTTCCTCACTCTCCTCTCCATCAAATTGTAAAACCACTATTGTGGCTTCACGCACCTAAAATAGGGGTTTTTGGGCATTATGGACTCAATGGCAAGGTTCCTCCTACCTCAAAGTGATACCAACAAAAGATCAAGCCCAAATCACCCTCTAATTTGAGAAGCAGTTTGTAGATCTAGGGTTTTGGTACCATGCAAGAGATTATAGTGAGGGACCCCAAGATCACCTACAAAACCAAATATAGCCTTCCACAAGAGAGTATGGAAAGAAAATAACTTGTTTTATTATGGATGCACCAATGTACATCTTGATATATAATATACATATGAGACCTTGCTTATATATGCAAGGTGAAAGATAGGATTAGACAATATTGTGACAAGTGTCTTCATCCTATGACATGATACAATAAAAAGTAAATAAAAAGATAATATAAGATCGCATGACGACCAAGCTGCTAGAAAGATTCCTATACCCCTATGTAAAGTTAATATGTGAACTTGTGTGAATAGGAACAAGTTAGGTAAAACACTCCATTCACACCAATAGTGTGTAGGTATAATATGGGTTAAAGATAAACAAAAAATAAAAGAACAACTAGAAAATGACACACATAGCCACCATTCCCCTTGCCAAGATAGGATAAGTGATAGGGGATTTGATTGTTCCTAACATGAGAATGATTATCCCATTTAAGGAAATATGGATTTGGATGTATAGTATATGGAAAAAGTTATGAGGACTACATGTGATTTGAAAGTTGAGATCTAAAAGTTGTGATTTGATGTTGCAATGTGTCAAATGTATAGTTTTTAGGTTTTAAGCACAATTTATTTGTCTCAAATCTTAGATGTTAGGGATAACATAAAGCTTAGTTTATTGGGCTATCATGGATTGAATAAAACTCCATGTTGTGAAAGCATAACTATGGATTGCAAGTATCAATACATGCTCTTCCAACAAGATTTATTCACTTGCCTCGATATACAAGGGATGGGGAGAAATGGGTCAGTGGGTAAGTGAAATGTATGGGTAAATGAATGAGTGGATGGATGAGTGAATGTGTCAAGACTAGATAGATGGTGGAGATTGGATCCTACACATAGTACTTGCAAGTAGTTTTTCACCATCGTACTTGCCCAAGGTGCCACCAAAGTGGTTTCCACCATCGGATGGATTGTTTCTCTTTACTATTTTTATATTTTTCATATTTTTTTACTTTTTGAAGTTGGGATATTTCTTGGATTTAGGCATGAAATTATTTAAGGTGAATAATGTTAATTGAATCTTCAAATGGATGAAATTTGTGTCTGGATAGCTAATATGCTCTAGATCTATATTCAATGATAAAAATAAGGGGCTCTAACCAATTAGGCTCAAACTTATGATTCTTGTCTTGATTTTATATATATTTTTGGTTTTGTTTAAGCATTGGATCACCAATATCAAAGTCACATGCCTTTATTTTCTTGTTGTAGCTATGACAATCTATTTTGGTAAGCCTACAAATGATTCAAGGCATTAAGGCACCACATATAAGCCCTAGGCTGACCTAAATAACTAAATAACCATAATAATGGTGATAATATGACTTACTTAAGAGTTAAGGTACCCACAAGACAACTACCCATAAACCTATGTATACTCTAAGATTAAGGGCATACCAAATTAAATACTATTTATTTATCTAATTTATAAGAGAATGTTGGGGGAATGCTTTATTTAATTAAATAAGTGTGATGTATTCAATTAAAGTAGAAACTTTAGAAGAAAGGTTAAATTGGTTCAAACTTAATCAAATAAATATAGGTAATTTATATAATTAATATTGGATGAATGGCTAGATTTATTAATTAAACAATCAAAATTTATTTAGTTAATGTTAGAAGAATGATCAAAGTGATTAGTGTTAGAAATGCATCTATGAGATGGACCTAGTGTGATTATGATAGAAATATGAGAATATATTTTAGGTGTCTACATTTTGATCTTTATCTAGGTTTTATGGAATGATCTAGGTGAAAGCTCCTTGTAATCTAACAACAATCCTTTAAGGTATTTAAAATATTGATGATCCCCCAAGTTGACATGAAGAACAAAGAAAATTGTTATCAATTAAGTAGGTAGAAAAGTAGAAATCCAAGTGAAGCCTTGGATGAGTTCAAATGTAGAGGACTAGATTGAACGATTGTGGACTTGTATTAGATACATGAGCTTGTCTCTTCATGTAGTACTTGGATGAGACACATAATTAGAAGTGCTCATTATATTGAGAGGGTGCATATTGAGAGGGTGGTGGTGGGTAATTCAATGAAAGTTTCTTATTCATGTTATTAGCTTTAGATCTATTCTCTTAAACTCAAAAATCTTACATATAGGAATGAGTTGCTTGACCAACTTAAAAAAAATCACATTTCTTAGATATAGGAGCAAAATATTCCAAAATATTTATCGATTGGCATCATTCTTGAGTTATAAAGCTAAACATTCTCATCCTTGTCATTTCTTTGATATGAAATACACTTAAATGATATTAAGTGGCTATTTCCAACTATTTATCTTTAGTCTTGGTTAATTTATAGATATGCATGTACATTTTATTAAATTTAACTTAAATTAACTTTAATAATTGCTTATTTTCCTTTTTAATTTTATAACATTAATTGAAAAGATTCATCAAAAAAAAGAAATTAATTGTAATTTAAAAAATAATTTTATAATATCAAAGATTCATAAAAGAAAAGAAAAAATTTAATTTAAAAAATATTTTAATAAAAAGAATACTATTTTAATGGAACATTTTATAACAATTAAAAAGATTAATAGAAGCAGATTTTTAGTCTATAGGCTACATATAGTGTGAGATTTGACCCTGAAACAAGTGTCACTCGTGCAAACAACTAAAACAAGTTTCAATGGTAAATCAACTACTATTTAATGGTAAACACCTCCAAAATATCTAAGTGAAAGCCTCCAAAATCTCACTTATCATGTAAAGCAAGATAAATATTGATTTTTCAATTGGATGGGAACATTATATTTCCATTTGGAGTGATTTTTTTGCCAATTTGATAGTAACTTTTCTTTTTTATTTGCATTGTTTTATGTTTTAAATTGCATACAAATATTTCAAAATCAGGTAATACCTAAATTCTTTAAGGAAAAAATCTAAATTTATCCAAGTGCAAAAAATCTAGATTTTTCTAGTTTATTTCAAAATTAATAATCCAACCACATGCAACTAGAACTTGCAACACATTGCATCCATACACACTCACGCAGGAACACATACTCTCTAATATATTAGCATACATATAATTTTCTATCACCCTAATCCTTGAACCTCTTCAAATGCAAGTGCTAATTTTTAATGTTGTAACAACGTTTTTATAACAAATTGAAAATATATTCTAAACTCTATACAATTTAAAAAATATTTTAATAAAAAAATACTATTTTATGAAACATTTTATAATAATTTTAAAAAATAATAAAATAATAAAATTTTTAGTGTTGTAAAAGTGTTTTATAACAAATTGAGAATATGATTAGATTTGTTTTCTTTTTTTCAACGCTTCCTCCAGGTTTCCTACAGTTCACAAAAGGGACGTTCATGTTTGCTTCACCTGCTGCTTACATTTGTAGCACGTAAATATTGACGGCCGTTTACCCGTTCTACGTTTTAAACTGTAAAGCACCTGCAACTTTTTGACTGCCCCGTCTCCCCAACTAGGAGTTCAAAGGTATAAACGCCTATTTTCGGTTAAATTTTACGTGTAATTTACGTCTGACATATGATTAAAGGTTAATACATTTAATACAAGCGGTAACTACTTCATTTCTAGGGCTTGGCTATTAAACTAATTTTATTAAAATGTGTCATCCAGTATAAATTTAATTTGTATTTGTTGTATTTTTAAATTTATATAATGTCAATAGATTCTTTATTTAAATCTGACTAAACATTATAAAAAATTGAATTGATAATTTGTTTTGACAAAATAATATCCTAATAAAATGATTTCAACCTATCCAATAGTCTACCACTCTATTCCCATATCGAAGTAGACACTTGTATATGGCGGCCACACGTCACCATCAAATTCATGACGCCATTAAAATATTCCTCGCTTCTAAATGACTTGAGGCAAGTACAGGGCGGGAACATTATCGGTAAAAGCGGCGTTAACGGTGACATCGTTTTATCGGAAATCCGAATTGTGCGAGACAGGCATACGTAATTGCAGATTTCTTATAATTTTTCGTTTTCAACGGAACGACGGTAGATGGAAACTCGGGGGTATGGTTGAGTCCCCACCAGCGTAAAAACAAAGTCTCCTCCGACAAATGACAATAATCACATTAATTGAAAGCGCACTCGCAACAAATTTGAACTAAAATATTCGCAAAACCAAAATGATAATATCCACTTACCTTTAAATTCTGGAAGCTTCTTCTCCAAGAATGGGACCAATCATAGCTCTGATAATGTCCCCCTGAGCAACCGTTCGTATGGTTGGCAGTCACATAGACAGCCTTAAGCCTCACGCTTTATCGTCCCGCCACAGGCCTCCCGCCATCGCTTTTCTTTTAAAGCCCAAGGCCCGCCGTTGATTCGCCTCAAAACCACCCACGCCTTAACCTACTCTGGTTCGAAAACCTTGCTATTTGAGCATAACACAATTACCTCCCCAAAGTACAACTTCCTACGAATCGATCCTTAGACGTTGAGGAAGAAGTTAAAAAAGAGCCGATCTTTGTGAAAATGAGAGAAATACTGCACATCCAGGGCGGGCAGTGCGGTAATCAAATCGGAGCAAAGTTCTGGGAAGTGATATGCGATGAGCACGGGATCGATCCGACGGGGTCGTATAAGGGCGACTCCGATCTGCAGCTGGAGAGAATCAATGTGTACTACAATGAGGCTAGCGGAGGCCGATATGTGCCCAGAGCGGTGCTCATGGATCTCGAACCCGGGACCATGGACAGCGTTCGATCTGGCCCCTATGGTCAGATCTTCAGGCCCGATAATTTCGTCTTTGGCCAGACTGGAGCCGGAAATAACTGGGCCAAGGGCCACTATACTGAGGGCGCAGAGCTCATCGATTCTGTTCTCGATGTCGTCCGCAAGGAGGCCGAGAATTGCGATTGTCTTCAAGGTGAATTATCCTTCTCTGTAATAGAATGTTTTTTTTTTTCAAATTTCTGGAGCGACTTCCCGTTGCGTTGTCTTCAAGCGATTCCTCTTATCTGTTTTATTTTTTGAAGTTTTTTGGGGTTTTACTTTTAGGCCTCTATTTCTTTTCAGAGAAAATGAGCCTAACCAAACCTACCAAAAAGCAGGTAGATTACCTTAGCAAGACTATGGAGGTTGTAGATATGAGTTAAAGGTTGGATAAATGAGTCATATTTGACTGTAAAATAATCAGTTACAAAATGGATTGGTAATGTAATGGTAGATCAGTTCAATAATAAATGGGAGGTTTTAAGCTCAAGTCTTGGTTTATAGAAATTTTAATATGGTATCGGAATTAAGGTAAGAGTATGAGCATTTGCAGTGTGGTTCACGTGAATCTTGAAGGAACTGGCCACCAAAAAAATGCTAGTGAGTGAGTGTTAGAACACCCCCAACAAGCAAAAAGTTAAAAAAAATAAAATTCTTAAACAGCTTCTTGCTTCTTGCCTCTCAATGTTTTCAGGAAGAGTGACATTTAATTTTTTGATATTTATATTTTTGAAATTTGATTTAAAAAAATCCTCAAATGATTTTTCATCCCTTCATGTTTTTATAAAAATTAACATTCATTTATTTATTACTATGATTTCTCAAAGTCTCTTCTGACCCTTCAATAAAAGTAATTTTTTTTCAATTTAGATTTGTTGTTCAAATTATTTTGAATCTAATTTCCCAAATGATTTATCGTCCCTCAATGCTGTCATGAAAATTCAAAATTTTCAAAATAAAAGGATTTTTATTTTATTTTAATTTTTCAAGCGGTTTCTCGTCCATCAATGTTTTCATAAAAACTGGCATTTAAACTTTTTGAATTTATATTTATCTTTCTCCACAAACACACCTTCATCTGAACCTCATTTTGAAGACCTTAATTTGTGCATTGCCTCTCAGTCCCATGGGGGCTCGGCCCTCAAACATCCACCCACCACCTCCCCATTACCGTCGCACTGCCATCCCCTGCCATCCCCAAATCTAGATCTTTGGTCCCCGTGACCCGAAAACCCATCCCCCGTCTTGAGAACGTGGAACACAAATTTAAAGCATTTTTTTTTTTTTTCCTGTGACGAGTCTTTGAAAATTCATTCAATGTTGTTTGAGTGGTTCATGAATCTCTTTCGTAATTTTAAAACAGTTTTAGGTTTTTATGTTAATTTTTTTTATAAATATATATTTTTCCCGTGCAATTTAGTTTCTTAGTAGGGTCCTATAAAAGAGATTGGATTTTTACTAAAGATTGTGTGTAATCTAACAAGAATTCCGCTTTGACTGTTGTTACTGAAATAACACTGTTTATTTTCTGTTGTTATTTTTTGGAAGTTTATTTTATCTAATATTTTAATAGATTTATGTTTTTTTGAAAGATATATCTGAACATAATTTATATAGATTAATTTAAGATAGATATGCTAATTTTTAATATCAGTCTTAAATTGTTAAAATATATATATTTTTTAAGTAATCCCATGTTTCCAAGTCACTGTTTAAATATGTTTTCTGCTTAAATTTAAGTAGTTGGAGTGTTCTCATGCATACATTTTATTATGTGAAAAGGATAATTTGGAATCTTTCTGGAATTGAAAATAAGCTATGAAAAAAAAGGGGTTGAAAATAAGCAACAACTGCATATTGCCAAAAATTTATGTGACTTTCTTTCTCTTTTTTAATATTTGTTTTTATTTTTATTTTTCCATTTTTTACAGAACAAATCATTATTAATGTTATAAATACAAAAATAAGTAGAAAAATCAAATATTCATGGGACCACCAGCTCCACAAATAATTCCTAAATAAATTTTGATTATTCTTGACTCTCTATATCATAATTCTTTGTTTTTGTTTCCCAGATTTCCTTCCATATTTTTTCAAGGAGATTTATGTTTCAAGGTTCTTTGATTGTTTTGGTTTTTTTTCTTATTTTATGTAGGAGCTTTAATTTTTTATTGGTTATTTTAACAATAGTTTTTTATTTTGATTTTTTCTTTTAATAATTATTATTTGGTTTTTGCTTACAATTTAGTCCAAGAGTAGGTTAAGTGGTTCTCATTCATATTTTTATGGCGGGTTTAGCCTTTCGTCTTTAACGTTCCAATGGAAACTATTGTTTGTCTGGAGAGTAGATTGATTTAATGATTATTCGAGCACTATAGAGCCAGGACTGAGTGTATTGAGGATAACATGATTATCTATATATTCCATTTCATACATCTTCCTATGCTGCGATTCCTTCTCCTTAATGGTTCTCTCCATCCAGTCTCTATGGTCTCTCTTGTCAGTCCTCATCCAGTACTCCTGTGTTGTTTGGGGTTTTCACATTCCGTTCAATCAATCTATCAATCTATCACTAGCCCATGAAATTTTATTCCATGCACGCACCACCGCATTTCTGTCTTTCAGCTCTTGTCAATAAACCTTGTTCGAGGAAAGGCTTGGAATATCCGCTTGCGGATTGGAACCATCATTTCTTATCACAGTACTTATAACCTGCATTAATTTCTCTAAAATCTCCGCATTAATTTTGAAATCCTTGATATCTTCCTTCATCCATTTCAGCATGTTTTCTATCTCTTCCTCATCCATGGGGTCTTCTCCTTTTCGCTTCTTCTGTTCCTCCTAGCCTCAATCAGTCTCTATATGCTTAGAAGAGGACTCCGGAACCAACAGCACCAGAACACTGTCCCTAAGCTCTTCATTTCCAATGAGCTGCTTCAAATTCTCCCTAAATTCTGATTCTTAATGTTATCATGAATATAAGCTTGGAAATATGTTTCTTCTCTATTGTAATTTTCTGGTGCTCAAATTCACTAATCCCGTTCAAGCTTTATTCTTGTCCTGTGAAGCCTTTGGATCATTAATCAATGCAGCTGCTATGGAAGTTATGTGTTCTCTGTTTTGATCTTTTTCCCTTTTTTAAATTCTACTCTGAGAATTCTCATTGACTGGTTTCAAGTTCGTATTGAGTGAAATTGGACACATATTATCTTCTCAAACTGCTGGTCTCCGAAACCGGTGTCTATGGTTTCTTATCTTGTCTGCTCATTCTACATGAGCAAATGCAGTTGTGTCATAACTTCTGTTTTTAGTATTTTGCTGTTATTTGTTCATATATTTGTTTTAATTTTTTTTTAAGACGTTTTTCAATAGAATTTAGCTAATGAAGAGATCTATGGAATTTCCTTGTGCCGTGTTTTGATTTCAGCTGTAGGTTTTTGTGTTTGAATATTACATTTTTCTTTTTCTTTTTCTAATGTTTGTGTATATTTGCTTCTGAGGTTTGATTTGACTTATTCACTCTGGAGATCCACCCTCGCTACATGCTATATGAAGAATAAAGATATGCATACTTAGAGTCGATCTAGATTTGTTTTTTGTTTGGCTTTTTTGTATTTTCTTTAACCTGTCTATGGGATTTAAGCTCTATTCTCTTATCTTATATTGCATTAATAAAACACAATTTCGATTTTAAGCAACGTGCTTGTCTATATCTCTTATATTATAATTAGAAGAGAATGGTTGGAGAGTCTCAACTACAGAGGCATCATATTGTGGAGTAATTACACAGCATGAACAATGCTTCACGTCAATGGTCGAAATTCATTCCTACAATTGCAAAAAACTTGCAGTGAGTAATGTGTAATTTTGAAGGTTGGGTAACCTGCTGCTGTCAGGCCTGCGTCTTTCTAACCAAGCTAGAAATGTTAGGATGAATGTATCTTTATTAGATAGTACTCTATTAGCTTTTATTATTTTATTTTATTTTAATTCTTGGTTAGTTGATGTCAAGTCTCGTACCTTTTAAATCGCAAAAGAATAATATGAGACTTCATACACCTCAAAGTTCATAGAGCGAAAAGAATTCTTTTTTGAGGTTCATCTAAATGATGAACCTGCGATTGATGGTTTTTAATTGGAGGGGGACTCTCATTGCGTGGACTATTATGCCTGGGCTAAGTGGGGCATAAGTTTTGCTATGCTGTAGCTTTCTTTGCTTTCTTTCAGCAATAATGGCAATTTGGTGGCATTTTTATTAGGTCGTTTGGTACTAATTGGTGCTTGTTTATGGCGTATTTAAAATTTTGATCCCTGGTTTGAAATACATCGAGGTGTTTTAACTTTCTTGTTATCATGTGTTTGTAGTATCTGATGATTATTGATTAGCTTCTTGTATGATATACAGGATTTCAAGTTTGCCATTCATTGGGAGGAGGAACAGGATCAGGAATGGGAACTCTCTTGATCTCCAAAATTAGGGAGGAGTACCCAGATAGAATGATGTTAACTTTCTCTGTTTTTCCATCGCCTAAGGTATCAGACACAGTGGTGGAGCCTTACAATGCAACTCTTTCTGTTCATCAATTAGTAGAGAATGCAGACGAGTGCATGGTCCTCGACAATGAAGCGCTTTATGATATTTGTTTCAGAACATTGAAGCTAACAACACCTACTTGTAAGTGTCTAATCATTTCTTCTAGTTTAGGTTTTAGGGCCAGTAGACAGAAAATGTTATTTTACAATCAAGCAGAGGGCTTGTCCCATAATTGTTAATAATTGATGTGGTTGCCACTGCTAGGAGTGCATAGGTGTGCTGCAATTTTTTTTTAGTGTTTTGGTTGGTATGTGTATCTGTAAAACCTATTGCTTGGGTGCTAAAAGGATCTTCAGACCCCTTACTATCTCTATAGAATTGGCTGCTTTCGATAGATATGATACGCGTGTGTTTGGTCTGTAATGGTATTATGTAGTAGAATCCATAAATGTCACGAAAGGCTATGGTTAGCATTTTGCCAATTTTCTTCTTTATTAGACTTAGCAACACAGGTTTGCTTTAAAAAATCTCTCCCTTTTGGGCGGCCATTCATGCTGATATGCATTTCGATTGTCTGCAGTTGGAGATCTTAACCATTTGATATCTGCAACAATGAGCGGATGCACTTGCTGCCTTAGGTTCCCTGGACAATTGAACTCTGATTTGCGCAAACTTGCAGTCAATTTGATTCCTTTCCCTCGTTTACACTTTTTTATGGTGGGATTTGCTCCTTTGACATCTAGGGGATCTCAAGTTTACCGATCTCTTACTGTGCCTGAACTTACCCAGCAAATGTGGGATGCCAAAAATATGATGTGTGCAGCTGACCCAAGACATGGGCGTTATCTGACAGCCTCTGCCATGTTTCGTGGACGCATGAGCACCAAAGAGGTAGACGAGCAAATGTTGAATGTTCAGAACAAGAACTCTTCTTATTTTGTGGAGTGGATACCAAACAATGTGAAATCCAGTGTCTGTGATATTCCTCCAAAGGGACTTAAGATGGCTTCAACTTTTATTGGAAACTCTACTTCAATTCAGGAAATGTTCAGGCGTGTTAGTGAACAATTCACTGCTATGTTTAGGAGAAAAGCCTTCTTGCATTGGTATACAGGGGAGGGCATGGATGAGATGGAGTTTACAGAGGCAGAGAGTAACATGAATGATTTGGTTTCAGAATACCAGCAGTATCAAGATGCAACAGCCGATGATGAGGCTGAGTATGAAGAGGAAGAAGATGCAATGTAGGACTTGTTTTGGTTTTGGTTTTGGTTTTTGTTGCATCTATCCTTAATTATTCTGCAAGGGTTGTCCAGAAGTCATGTTCACGACAGAAACTCACTTTTTGTTAGGTTGAGGCCCAAAAGAGAGCTGTGCGATTGTGGTGGTTTTGATTTCTTTCTGACCTGAATGCGTGTGCTATGTATTGTAATGTATTTGTATGACCTTACACCTCGAAGCTTTATATAGATTTAAATAGTGCCTGCTTTGTTTCTTATTTGTTCTGCCATCTTTTTAACATATCTTTACGGTGAGATTACAATCTACCACTCCTCTTTCTTCAGGGGGGTCAGATTATCAGGAGAGATCAACGCACTCTGCATATTTATTATAAGTGGATAATGGCTACTCTATCAAGCCTGGTTCTGATTTAGCATGCTATATAATGCACTCCTCACGGCATAGTTCTAGTAGAAGTCGTTTTATGTTTTCTAAAATATCACAATAGGACAAGAAAGAGTTCGGAGATGAATAAAGATAAAATTTGGGCCTGCACATTGCCTTTTCTCTCTTAGGAAGATAAGCAGAAGCGATGTATGTACTTGTAAATAGGGAAATCTAATTTTTTTTTTCAAAATAAAAAATTTATTTAGGAATTTTAAATACAAACATAAGGATTTGCATATGTTATTGCTACTGTAAGGTACAATATAAAAAGGATTCATCAAGGGGTCTTACAAAAACACCAAGCAATATTAACTAAAACAAAATAAAACCAAACTCCAGAAAGCATCTTGAAAATTCCTATTGTTCAAACAAGAAACAAGAATCATAGTTTCACACAAAACTCTTCTCCAATCCAAAGCATAAGCTCTTTTCAAAGCCTTTAGGATTGCCCAAGCTTCCATTTGGTATTGGAGTGTGACCTCATATAGGTGGAGAAAAGGAAATGCATCGGGCCTTTACTATCTTGACCAACATCACCAATTCTTGCAACACCCAAATTGCCTTTGGAAGAGTAGTTAGTATTAATTCTAAAGAAACCACATGAGGGTGGAGACCATTTTCGAGATCTATTCACTTTCTTAGAAACCTGATCCTTAGATCTAGGCTTAATTTGTGAGGAGGGAGGGATAGAAAAGCTCTAAAAGCATAACCAATTGTAAATTAGAAGTGAGTGAGTCATCCATATTGAATTTGGCCTTAATCATTTCTTTTATCATCTTTTTTTATTTTAGGCCAAACATGCAAGACTCCACTTTGACACTCTTGGAAGGTTCTTCAATTATTCTCCAACCAAATTGCCAAATTATAAAAGAAGGGCCAATGACTTAGGCAACAAGAAGGAATGGAGTTGAGGCAAGTGGATGCCCCAGTCTTTTCCAAAATTTGGACAAAGAGGTAGCATAAATAATGAGTCTTTTCCAAAGTTTCCACCATAAGTTCCAAATTTCTTTAGAAAAGGGACATTGAGAGAAGAGATGATTGATGCACTTGGTACAAAGAGAATATATAGAAGGCCCTTGGAAACCTCTCTTCCTAATATTGTCCCAAGTGAGACATTTACTTTGACTCAGAAGCCATAGGAAGAAATCACATAATTTGGGTCATCCAAACTTGTTCCAGATTTTCCTCCACCAAGGAAGCTTACATTCCCTCTTCTTTGCATATCTAGAGTTTGATATCCAAGAGTAATTGTATCAACTCCTTTTTATTCATAAGCCTAGGCTAGGATATTCAATTCCTCCAAGGAATTACAAGGTCTCTTAACCAAAACTGAAGCTAAGGTAGCTCGGTCCTCCAAAGAGCCTCCACTTGGCCAACTCCAAGGCTCTTTCCACTTGTGGATTATAGACCTACCTAAAAGAGTATGGTACTTAAAATCAACAACCTTGGACCACCTTGCATCCAAAAAAATATTGCGCAAAGGTTGAAGGTATGGACAACACAAGAGGATAGGAGGATGGTTATCCCAAGAATCCTCCTAGAACAAAGCATTATTACCCTTGTTAACTATCTAGAAAAGCCCCTTCTTAATAAGCAAGACACCCTTTTTGATAGTATTCCAAATCATGGATCCTTTTCTAGATAGATCTATTCACAAGACATCCTCCTTAGCTACCCCCCTAGATATTTGAGATTGAACATTTTTGCCCAAGGCTAGCTAGGATTTTTGCACCATCTTCGATATAATTCGGTAGCTAAAGCTTGACACTTGAGCTTAGACCGATGGAGACTAAGGCCACTAGCTTCTTTAGGACTACAAACCAAATCCCAATTTGCTAGACTCCATTTTTAAGTTTCCAAGTTTCCTGCACATAAGAAATTTTTAGAGAGAGCATCAAAATCTTTGAGAAAGCTCTTAGGAGCTGCTAGAATTAAAAATCTATAAATAGACAAGGATTATAAAACATATTTTAATAGTTGGCCGATCGACAAAGTATAACCAGAAAAAGTCCAATGGCTAACCTTCAACTAAAATCTGTCCAAAGGTTTCTTCCAATGATCTCTTCTAAGACTTTTGATAGAAAGAAGAATTCCCAGATAATCCATAGGAAAAGTTTCAATTTGAAAATGTAAGATGTCTGTAATTTTGCATTGAATAGGCTCCAATGTGTTGAAAAAAGATACTAGATTTTTCCTCATTGATTTGTTAGCCAAAAGCAAAAAAAAAAAACTTTATGCTTTCTTGAAATTAATTGCTTCCTCAATTTTCGTAATCTCCATTAGGGCAATGCCATCCATAAATTGAAGATGAGATTGAGTAATAAAGTTCTTTGCCCAAGACCAACTTTGAACAAATCCTCTTAATTGAAATTGTTTTATTGGCCAGCCCAAACATTTTACCATCAAAATAAACAAATAAGGAGGTAAAGGATCTCCATGTGTAAGGCCTTTGTAGGTTGGAAAAAGAGATGAGGGAATACCATTGATTAATATTGTTAAGGATGTCGAAGGCACACAACTCATAACCCATTCAATCCAATTTGAGCAAAATTCAAAATCCTTTAATATGTCACAAAGTAAAGACCAACTAACCCTATCATAAGCTTTAGACATATCCAACTTGATGAACATTAACTTTTTCCTTTGGGGAAGACATAGAGTGAATGGATTTTGTAGCCACAACAATGCCTTTTAAAATCTAGTGCCCTTTCACAAAGCCTCCTTGCTTAGGGGAAATTAGTGAAATTAGGCACTTTTCAACCATTTTGCAATAATCTTGGTAATTATTCGGTAAGTAACATTGCAAAGAATGATGGGGTGAAATAAATCCATAGAGTTGACTTCTTTTCTGGGAATGAGAGCAAGAAAAATGAATTGATTACTTTAAACATTTTCTTTTTGTTTTGGGACTCCATAACCACCTCTAATGAGTCAATTTTTTTTTTTTTCAAAATTCTTGAAAGAATTCGATTGGAACACCATTAGGCCTAGGGGACTTATCTTTCTTCATCTGGGAGACAATCGACATGAGCTCTTCTAGATAGATGGGTTATAAGAGTAACTTATTCTTGTCTTTTGTAACCAAGGGAGGGATTATTCAAGAATAAGTCTTTCATTGTCCACATCTTGAAACTTTTTCTCAGTGAATAGAGAGGAGAAATTCCTAACAACTTCTCTAGAGATATCTTGAAATGAAGATAGTTGCTCCCCTTGAGTAGTGGTAATCATAGCAATAACATTACCATGTCTACATTCCTTTACCAAATAATGAAAAAAAGTGTTTCCATTCCCAGCTTCTTGTAACTACTCAATTTGAGATTTCAATTTCCAAAAAATCTCCTCACAAAGCTCCCATTTTGACAGTTCCTTAGGTAAAATAGATTTTTCCCACATGCTCTCCTCTATTATGCCCTCATCTTTAATATGAAAGGTGATTGTTTCCAACTTATCTTGAAGGTGTGCCTTGACTTGAAAAATACTTCAAAAAGTGAATATGTTCCAAATTTTAAGCTTATATATAAAAAATTGAAGACGTTTGAAGGAGTACATGGTAGTGCTAAAGGCAGGCTTCCATTCCAACCACTATCCCTCCATAAGCTTATACAAATTAGGGTCTCACAACTACATGAGTTAGAATTGAAAAGGAGGGTTTTTGGAACTGAAAGCACCGTGGATTAGAATATCAGTCAATGGTTTGATCATTTCTATCATCCTAAATATCAGAAAAAGAGGTCCAATTGTTACCAACCCAAAATTCAAACAAGGAATCTTTCAAGTCTTTCATAGATAGTGTTTGTTCCACATCTTCGATTATTCCAAGTGAAAGTTCCATTTCTTGAAATTACATCTACTAGATTAAGAGAGACAATATTATGCCTCAATAAGGAAAAATAAAAAGACGCCCAATGCCTCCTCTTTTTTCATCTAGACTCGCAATGGCATTAAAGTCACCAACTAAAATATAGGGAAGAGGAGGAGCAAGAGACTGAACAAATCTGATATGAGACCAAAGAGAAATCTTTCCTAGAAAATTATTAGGAGCACAAGAATTAGCGAGCAAGATAAAATCTCCAAAGTCAAAGGATGAGACCACCATAGAGATTGAACTCCTACTCCCAGC
>VDFB02122439.1:0-12750 GCA_007258455.2 Sequoia sempervirens | reverse complement strand
ATGTGGTTTTGGTTTTCAGCCTAAAATGATATTGTAACAGTGTATTATGCAACTCCATAGGCATCGATTCTCTTATTCACACCAATTATTTCAAGGCTTATTTTGCAATTGAAGTTGATGCCTCAGGAATTTATTACAGGTACATTTCTTGCATAAGATCTGTAACATGTATCTGAATTTTATGAAATATTTGATGTTTTTAATGGTGAGAAAGTTACTGTTTAGCTGAAGCATGAATTCTGTCACTGCAAGAATAATAGAAAAGTTAATTCCAATAGTTTTCTAGAAGAGAATTCAAATAGTATTTCTCTGTATTGAATGGTACTGTTACAGGGCTTGCAATTTTTTGCTGTATGCCTACTACTTTATCCAGTGGGGTTGCCTTGACACAGGTATGTTTTATAATTCTTACCTTTTCTCCTATACATATTTTGTGAGAGAAAAAATAAAATAGTTTTGTCTTGTGGTTTGAAAGCAGGTTGTTGGTGGTAACGCTGCTCTTGCTCTCATGTTAACGGTGGCATCAAACTTACTGGGAATCCTAACTGTATGTCCTTATAATTTGAGTTCAGTTGTTGTAATCCTAAATCCTATGAAGTGATATTGAGATGCACAATTATTAAATTATGATCATATTTAGCAATGCCCTTTTCAATAAAGAATATGAATTTGTTTTGCTGATAAACTTTTTCACATGTATCTATGTACCTTGGGTAGAAATCTCCATGGGCAGGAATGCCCTTATTGGGTTCCCTGTGATTATGAGTTGGAAGCTTTAAACAATTCATAAGGAAAAAATCTCTTTGAACTGTAAATGCAGGGGACAGCTGGGGACTTTCCTACATAGACATTCTTTCAATGCTCCCTATAAAGGAGCATGCGAAGATGCTGTCAGATACCCTTGATACATTTACACGTGTACAATATATTAACATTACCTATTTATTTATTCTCGTAGTTGGTAAGGGCCTCACTTATATGTAATAGAGGTTGTGAAACACGAACCCTAGCTACACCTCCAAAATGATGAAAATGTGTATCATAGTGTTCCATGGGGATGTGTCTCCTGGATTTGACTGACGGTTCAAATGTATCACACATCTTGGGGAGTTGTGGATTTTGAGGGGACATCCCCTTCTGATTCCCTTCAGTTTGAAACTTTTGAGGATGTCCTTTTTTGGTCTTTCTGGGCACTTCCTGGTTTCCCATGCCAAGCCCTTGAATATCTCATGACTATCCCCTAGACTTTAGGACAGTTCCCACATGAAACACAAAAAAGAAAAAATCTTAAATGAATAAAACCCGAAAAGGGCTGTTGCACCCAAATCTGAAACTTGCTAATTGTACTTTTGGATGATCATGTATGTCATCAAGTTATCAACTGTGTGTCGAATCTAAATCTGTGTAACGCTTGGGAGATAAGCAAAAGCATTTTAAATTGTTCAATCCGTTTTAAAAGTTTATTTTAAAAATTATGCCATTAATAAGAGTTATCAAAGTAAACTCAATGTAAAAGATTTAAAACAAATTGCATTTCCTGTATATAAAATATAACATATGCATTTCATCATGATTATGCACATGGCCAAGTATATTAATGCATTTTCACATATATTCACCCATACTCAAAAGAGATCAATAACCCAATAAATATTCACATTTGTATGAGACCAATAACTTCAATAAATACATTTGTATCAATGTTACATCAAAATCTTAATAACACATCTATTTCAATGTTGCAATAACAAATGCCAAATACAATTACATTTACAATGGGCTTCACAAGCCATTCCAGTAGGATACTCAAGTACATAAATAGTAAAATAAAAACTCTGATCCTCCAACCGCCGTGACACCATCGGTCTTCTTGCGAGTTGGGGCCAAGAGTGTGATTCAGGTGCCTTTTCCTCCCAACCACGAAGTACATGATTTCCCCGGGTTCCTTCCTAACTCGAAGAAATCCCCGGCCTTGCATAAGGAGCCTAGCAACCTGACACAATAAAACAGGAGGGAACTCTCGATGCATGCCTGGTGCCTATATGCATTTCTATTATGAGAAAACATATTTCTTGCAACAGGAGGTGGTAGAGACCAAAATACATATATTACTAGGCTTTTAAAACAAATCCATCTATTTCAATGGTACAAGTGCTTGGCCAAGCATAAATAAAAACAAGTGGTAGTTTCAGAAAAAGGTAAAACCACCGTCTCTGTGGATCCACCTTCGGCATCCTGTCCCGGAAGCTACTAAAATACAGTATAAAGTGCAGAAATAGAAAGCTATGCGTTTTCCTTATATGCTTCATGCATTTCATTGATTCTAACAAGAATTTCCTTCATTTTTTTCCATATTCATAAAGAGTTTATCAAACTGTTTTCAGTCACATTTGCAGTGAAGATTGTCTGTCTTTGGAGTTCAAAGAAAGTTTTCAATGCATTCTTGTGTTCAATCTCAATTTGGTTGATCAAGATAAATAGATTTAAAGTTTCAGAATTTGAATAAAATATGCTCTTTTTCTCAGCAAAATCACAAAGTCAACATGTTTTCCTCTATTTGATAAAAGATTTGTTTTCAGTTCATGCTACACTCTTGAGTGTTCTATGTTCCAAATCAGTTTTCATTTGTAAACAAGTCTGAGTATCATGTCATTTTCTTGTGTATTGTCACTGACAGAAATAATGTTTCCAATATAAAACATTGATCATTGATTTACATATTTAAACATATATACATCGATTTATTTGAATCTATGTGTATATTTATATATACATGTAAATATGCATCCTCTCATTCATGTTATTGACTCAGTCAGATTTGAAAGACAAAAATATAAAAACACCTACAGATTTCTGGTTAAACAATAAACTCAGTAGGATAATACATGCAGAAAACAGAGGTTTGCATATTGACTTCTGTGTGTTTTACTGGAAGTTCTTGGGCAGTATGAATTTAATCTGAATATCAACAACTGAGAGAATGTTTACAAAAATTTTCCAAAAGAAAGACTTCAGATTTGCATTCTCAGCATCACAAAAACTTCTGAGGTTTTCAATGTTACACAGAATTATATATATACCTGTTTCTGAAGCATGCATGACTGAGTAAAATTTACTCATTTATATATTTATGTATATATATATATATACATATATTTACACAGCTGTATATATATATATATATAAATACAGATTGACATAGTTATTTTCTCCTCACGTTTTACTGCCGCATACACAGGAAAAAGCATTTTTTTCTAGTTCAAAATGAAAGATAAGCACCCCAAAGGGTGCTGGGAGGCCTTGCCTCTCCCATAGGGAGGGCGCGGGCTGTGAGGAGGCCGCGCCCCCTCCACAGGCCGTGGCCTGTGGAGGGCGCGGGACTCCCCACAGCGCCATCCCTTCCTTTGGGACGGGGCTGGGGTTAATCCCCTCCCCCACACAACAAAACTCAGCCATAACAATTAGAAAAGAAACGCCATAGCAGCGTACGGATTTGTCCAAGAAAAATTTCGAAATCAAACAGGATTACTTGTAATTCATATATAAATACATATGTGTACATATATATATATATATAATTACTCTCTGGTTTTCTGTACAGAGATGTATCAAAGAAATGCCACAATCACAAACCTGTTGTGACCTTTTCACACATCGCCCCATTCAAATGGGGACCCCCTAAATTTTGCTCCGTTCCGGTCTTTTGGCTTGGGTTTTTCTCTCTCTCTCCTGCTCTGTCTCTTTTCTGATGTCTGCCTTTCGAGGGGTTGCGCCCGTCAGTGAATTTAAGTGTGGAACTGACCAAGTCTAAAATTAGGGTTTCATCGTTTCTGGTCAGTCCAAGGTCAAGTAGAGTCAGTAAATTGAAAATTGAGCTTAACATTGTTGTCAGTGTGCTTCCAGCAGGCTTTCACCAAGTTTTCATCAAATTCTGAGGTACTTACTATTTTTAGTAAGTGTGAAATTACATGCAATTTTTCAGCTATTTTGAAGTTCCGACAGTCACCCAGCATTCAGGGCATATCAGATTGTTCGCGTGCAAAATTTGAGCGAAAACAGATGACTTACTATTTTTAGCAGTCTGGCTTCCGGCACGAATTTCAGGGTCCAGATGCAGAGTTTTTCTTTGCATGTCTGGATATTCCTCCTTCCGGTTTTTCAGACCTTCACATGTGATGTAACATGCAAGACGGCTTAATTAATTTTCAGATCTCAAATTCTCCAGGCTATTTTAGGCTCCAGATGGTCGGTTTCTTTGTATTGCTTCCTGTGATCCTATTGGTTTTTCTTGAGAGTTTCTGCATGGTATGACATGCAAATGAAGATTTTCACCGCGAAGGCGAACTCTTGCTATTTTTAGCGGTGTGTCCCTACCTCCGCCTCTAGCGCGCTCAGATTCACGGGCTGATCGCAGTGCCACAGAAACGAAGGCAAACCGAGTTCATTTGGTATGCATGCAAAGCAAATTAGGGTTTCCAACTTCGGAGCCTAAAAATAGGCGTAAAAACTCAGAATCTTCAAAAACCGGTGTAAACCACTGCGATCAGCATTCTTCAAGCTATCTGCTGGTGAAATTTCAAGTCAAACGGAGCACTTACTATTTATAGTAAGACAATTTGGAAACTGGCTAAAAATAGTAAATCAAGTGCATGCGTCAGTGTCAGCCAACAGGTCACGTAGTGAGGAGCGCCTCATTAAAATTTCAAATCAATCGGAGCAATGGAGCTATCAGAAACATGAGGTTACTTATTATAGTAAACCACCTTTCGTAAAATGATGCTAAAAATAGCAGTGGCGGGACTAAAATGGCAAAGGTTGGACAAGACAACAGGTTACGAGATGGCGCGAAATTCTGCCGCTCCGAAAGTCAGATACAAATTCGGAGGACTTACTATAAATGGCAGGGCACGTAAGCTGGCGAAAGATGATGAAAATTTGTCTAAGTCTGGAACTTCATCCAGCAGGCATAAGGTAAAATGCGCCCAGCTAGTGACGAGGCATAAAAAAAATTCTAAGTATGGCGTTCATCCTTCACACAGGGCAAAATGCGCCCAAGGCACAAGAAGTCAAAGGAAGTCAACAATCTTCGTCCTGCTCAGGGGTCCAAATGCGCCCAAAGAAGGAAGAAAGCTCAGAAAAGTTGAAAAATTTTCTAAGTAAAGGAAATCCGCCTCACCCCTCTAAATGCGCCCAAGATACAAGTTCATCCTTCACAGGGGGTGAAATGCGCCCAAAAGCAAATTGGTCAAAGCAAAGTCACTCAAATCCTCCTCCACATCAAAAATGCGCTCATCCTGTAGCATAGGCAAAATGCGCCAAAGTTGTAGAGGTCAAAGCAAAGTCAAACATTTTCATCCTTCCCACTAGGCAAAATGTGCCCAAACAGGGCCATGTGAAGACAAAAATTGGAAGGTGAAGAGTCACCCAAGAACGTTGGAGAAAGTTCATCCACCAGCAAGTATAAAATGCGCCAAGTTTGAGATTTCGTCCTCCTCACCCTCCTAAATGCGCCCAAACTTGTGCATGTCAAGACAAAAAAGCGAAGTTGAAGAGTCATCCAGTTGATAGGTTCAAATGCGCCCATGTTTGGATAGTAAATGGTGAATAAGGGTGGTAATTGAGGTGAAAATTTTGCCAAGGCATGGTAAATTCAAGGTGAAAGCTAGGCGTTATCCTCCATCATGTGTAGAATGCGCCCAAGGTGGTGGGCCTTAGAGAAAATTGCTAGGCGTGTGTGTTGGGCGCCTAAAGCCTAAAGGTGTGTGGCGTGATTTTAAATCCCTCTTCAAATGCTATATGCGCCTAGGGAGATGGGAGTTATAAGGTGAAATGGAAATATTGCTAAGGCGTGGTGTGTGTTGAAAAATGTTTGAAGGGAGTTATAAGGTGTTAAAGTATTTTCTAAGGTGGTGAAGGCAAAGTGGCTAAGGCGTGATTTTAAAATCCTCCCAAGTATGTTAGGCGCTTAAAATATTTTAAAATAGCTTGAAGGCATTGAATTATTTGAAGGTGGTGGAAATAAAATGAAGTGTGCTAGGGGCCTCAAGTAGAGGTAAAATATTTTCTAAGTGCTGGAGAAGTTGCCTAGGCGTTGGGCTTTTAAATGAATATTTTCAAGTGTGAAGTGTGAAGTAAGAAATAAAAGCGTGCTAGGTAAATAAAAATTGTTTTTTAAAATGACGATACTTCTCTCGCTGGCAGTGAGCAAATAATATTTTCTAAGGCAAAATTATTTTCTTCTTGAAAATACGCCTAGAGCTCAGAGTGATGAAGTTTTCCGAAGCACGAGCAACTTTTCTCAGCAGTGGAGTCAGAGGTGAATAATAATGCGTAGGTGAATTCAAGTCCTTCAGTTTGGAGCAACACAGGATGATCGCAGGCGAAAAATGAATTTAAAATGATGAAAATAATATTTTTCTAAGGTTCAAAATTGAAAAATTAAATGAACCCGTTCGTTGGGTACCCATGAATTCGAGACATTCTGACGAAGTTTTTCTTCTGGGTACTGGACGTTCGCAATGGTGGATGGATTTCCAAGTCTTTCAAACTTCGCCGACACTTTTTCAGTGAAGAACGTAATCAGTGCTTAAATTGTGAATTTTCCTAAGGGAAAATTTAAAATTTTCTAAGGCAAATTTGAATAAAATATGTTTTCAAGATGAATTTTCTCCGAATGATGAATTTGAGGTCAGTTGCTTAGATAATTTTGATCAAATTCTTCAAGGATGGATTTTTCAGAGCAGAAGAGAGTTAAAATTCAAATTCCAGTAACAGAGCTCCGGCTGGTGAGTAAAAAATGATGAATTTAAATTAAATTTTTCGAAAAGAAATTCAAAGGCGCCAGTCAAAGTCAAGTTTCTAGAAGAATAATATTCCCGACGACTGGAGACAAGTGTCAGAAACACCAGAGAGGGAAAATTCGAATTCTTGAAGTGGAGTAGTGGAGTTTAATGGCACTGGCTAAAATTAACTTCTTCTAAAATTCGAGTTTTGGTTATAAAAAGAAGATGTTTCTCACTTGTTTTCACAGCTGAGGAAGTCGAATTTGCTCTGAGAGTGAAGTGTTGCAGTGAATTGTTGCTGGAAGAGTTTGAAATCTGAATGTTGCTGAGTTGAGGAAGGACGCCTTGAGTTGCTGGAGAGCTTGAAGGAATTCGAATTTTGCTGAGGAATAGAGTTTGCTGAAGAGGCGCACTTGAAAGTTAATCAAATTTGCAGCTAGAGGACACCTTGAGTCGCTGAGGATTGGCATAACTTAAGTAGAAGAGGTACGCCTTTGCTGGTTGAGAAGTATTTGCTAAAGATTGAAGTTGCGTGTGAGAGGTACGACTTTGCTAGTGTTGAGGCTGAAGTCTGATTTGTTGAGTAATCTGAAGTTGCCAGTTGAAAGGAAGGACGCCTTGTAGTGAGTCGAATCGCCGAGAACTTAAAAGGCACGAACTTGCTAGTTTGCTGATTGCTGATTGCTGATACAAAATTATTGAAATTGCTGATTGCTGATAGTGAAGCAAAGTCATCAAAGTCCATTTAGAAATCTGCTCTAAGTGTGGGAATTCGAACTTATTCAAGAAAAGAAGCTAAGGTTTGCAAACACGAGAGTTATTGCAGCTTCTAGAATTCGACTGCAGCCCCTATACAATGCCTTATTTTATTAAATTTAATTGCTGATGAATGTTTGTTATATTGCAGATGGCTGAAGCGAGGACAACTGGAAAGGACAATGGTGCCTCAACACAAGTTATGATCAAGAAGCTGAGCAAGACATTCATGCCAGAGTCGAAGTTTATTTCAAAGCTAGGCAAGTTGGCGGACACTAACTTGGGCTCCGTCAACCTGGAGACCTTCAAGAACAGGCTGTTTGGAATTGGAAGTCATCGGGCTTCAGCCACTTCGCACAACATTGTTCGGAGTGGATTATATGCAGCTGCTGGTTTTCCTCACCACCCATCTGCTCAGAGCCGGGAGTAATGGAGTGCGCTTAATTATTGATGTAGAAGGAACACTGTCGATCATGTCACCCCGATGTACAAGTACTGCCAATCTTACTCCGCCATTGGTGAAGCTTTCGATCCCTGCGTACGTGAACATGATTTACAAATCCAGCGGGAGCGAGCGGAGCGGATGCACGCTTCAGCTTTCAGAGATGTATGGATACAATTAACACTCCATCGGATGAGCACTCCTAAGCTGCCATCTCGCGCGGTTGCCGGGCGTAGATCATAGCGATGACTTGAAGTGAATATTTCTGCGACTACCATGATGTCGAGTCGGGTTGAGGTTGCTCATACCCTACATTTTTGAGCCTTGGATGTTTTATTACATCAACTTGGTGCTAGAAGGCAAGGATTATGTCAATTGGGCTGAGATGATAAGCGACAATATACATGAGCAGCTCCTGAGCTTGAGGAGGACTAAAACGTTTTACATGAGCTCCTATCTCATTTATATGTTGGCACGGATGACGAGGTACAGGGGGATTTCATATAAAGAACCTGTGGGATGCGGCTCTCATCAGTTCAAAATCCATGAGGCGTGTACACAGTTGCACCTGTCGAGCACAACCCACTACAAACGTGTCAACGATTCATTCACTATGTACATCACGAGGCTGCTTCAGGAGAGGTTACACCACATAATCTCTAGGGATGCCTAGGAGTTAATTGAAAGGTATGGGTGCTGGTTTATACAGTTTCCGAGATTTTCATATATTAGGCTGCAAGGTTTTTCCTCATACCCATATAGGCTGCCTAAGTACCCGACAGATAGAATAATGATGCTAGAGATATCCAGACAGTTGCTAGCCTTCGACAAAATTCAAAAGAAGAAAAAGAAAGGAGGGATAGAGTTTCCAATTGTGATGGGCAACTCGGATGAGGTGTGTCCTTCGATACAGGTAGCTAGAGAAGCTGAAAGTGAGCTTCAATTTTATCATTTCTCATATCATACAAGTCGACAACACTATGACCCGCATTATAACATCAAGTGGGTGTTGTCAGAAGAATTCAAACATAAGGCCACCGTAGAGGATTATTGGGCTGATGCGGCTGATGAGATTGAAGTAAGGAAAAGAATGTTTTCCCGGTTGCCTATTACCTTGATCAGGGAGTGCGAAGTGGTACCGGTTCCAGACCAGGTGAATGAGGATATGGATGTTGTGCATCCGGATTATGCAGCTGTTCGAGATACTCCACTTCCACCTGTAGATTGGTTAGAGCCCGAGGTTGCAGATTTGGATACTCTCTCTATCCCAGTTATGACATTCACCAGAGCCTGGGTTGATAGACGAGTAAACAGATTGAAGAGTAGGACAATTGCCTTGACTTACAATATGATGGGAGATCACAGGACGCCCACCACTGGCAGAAAGAAGTAGATTACACGAGGCCCAGAGTCTAGAAGGAAAGAGATAGTTAGACAGGAGCCTATTCAGCCAGAGCCTCAACGAGTTACAATTGCGACACCATTGGAGACACGTTCTCCAAGTATACAGGAGGTATCCTTATTTGTTGATCAGAGGATTGCATTCAATCAGGTGCAGGCAGTACAGGATGATATTCAGCCTCCACGGAGGGAGTCGATTGGCCAGAGTGCCAACGTACCTGTTAGAATTGATCAGCAGGATGATGAGGGGACTATTACTGACCCTCAGTTTCAGCAGGAGATAGAGGCGGCCATGAATGATGATGATGATATAGTGTCAGGTGATACTCAGCCACTTGAGGACGATGAGCCTCGGCCGTAATGATGCTGAGGAAGGAGCAGTTAGAGAGGCCGAGGCACGTGGAGCAGCAGCCTTCGGACATAGGGCCGCATGATGCCCGATTGGTTTAGGGATAGAACGAGAAGAAGCCCCAAGCGAGGAGCTTGATCCAGCAATTGAGATGGAAGAGTTTTGGAACAAGATTAGCGTGCACTCCAATCAAGAAGAAGGCAAGGGAAATTTTCAAGATTTCCACCGAGGAGGATGGTCTTTCCGTACTTTCCACGTAGTCAGTCTCCACTCTAGTTGAGTGTGAACGAATGAAGCGGGGCCTCGGTACCATGTGGTCACGACTCTAGACTTGGGACGCCCTACTGGTGCGCAGATTGTTGAGGAGTGTGATAACTCCTTCCTCGCCCTCAAGGATAGGTTATTCAAGAAAGAAGGGAAGTATAAGAGGTTGAAAAGAGAACACAAGGCGTTAATTGGATATGTACAACAGTTATCTCGTTCTCGAGGGCAGGATGTACCAGTGATAGAGCCTCCAGCAGATGTATCTAGAGAGTCGATCAGCGGCTTGGTAGAGTTGGGGAGGATGGCACAGGAAGCAGATAAATGGGTCACAGGAGTTCGTGCTAAGACAGAGAAATTTATGGAGGACCTTGCTTCTGCCTTTCAGCAGGCCTCTAATATTTTAGCCCGGATGGATGCGGTGGATCATGCTTGGGGCGATGCCTCTATCTATCAAAGCAAAGTTATCCAGCGTCTTGAGGTATTGAGGCATGTCAGACGGTCGATTGATGGGGTATTGGCCCAGCACGACCGCATATGATTTCTCTCGGTATTCTTCTGGCCATCGGCTGTGGCTGGTTTCTTTCGGATGCGCCGCATTCAAATGAAATATAAGGCTATGGGCCAACATTATCGTATGGAGTTCAATACCTTGGAGGCTATGTATTTGCTAGGGCAACAATCCTGCATGAAGCATCCTTTGATAATTGAGGTCGGCTGCGCCTTTCTTTCTGGGCAGATGTTAAGACCTTTTGTACGTGATGATTTCTCGAGAATACCGCTACTTTCTCCACTTTGATCCGGGAATATGCGTGACTCCTTATCGCTTGAGGAAATTTGTACAAGGCATGAGCATTCAGTCACAGTATTAGAGTTTCAGCTAGATTGTGTTCCACCTATTTCAGTTCAGGAAGTTGAGGCTATGCTTCGCAGATTCGTGGAGTTGGCAGTCAGAGAGAAGGCAAATGGGAACGCACTACTGGACGAGGATCTTCTAGAAGACTGAATATGGAGCATTTATTACCTTTTACTATTTTTGGGAGTGAGTGGGGATCTTTGATTCATTTAATGTACCACTCCCTATTCTGGCAGTTTTTAGGGTTAGGGCTGAGGTGGCACGATTCTGGCCACTCTATTGATTGTAACCCTAGCCGTCTTTTGGGGCTTGGCTAGCTATAAAAGGGGGAGTCCCCCTCATTTGTAAGACATTAGATTAGACATTGGAATAGTAGACAGTAGACGTTGAGAGAGCATTAGCATTAGAGCTAGATATTGTAGCATTGTAGAGCATTTTTGCATAATTTGGAGAAGAAAGAAAGTTTTCCCTTTGAAAACTTTTGGGAGATTTTTGTGTAACACTTTTCTTGATAATAGATCTTTTCATTGATGATGGAATTCGTCTTGTCATGAATTGCTAGCAAGGTCTCTTCTTCCTTTCATATCCAAGTAGCTTAATTTCATGCAAGTAGTTTACTTTGGTGTGTGGTGTTTCATTGAGATAGCTTCGCTTAAATTCCATACCACTAGCGGTTTGTTGATGACAAGTTCGCCTTGTGTGGTCGACTGGAGATTATTTTGTGTTTAACTTCAATTGTGGTTTATATGCTTGTATGCGTCGTTGTCATGGTGTATGCATGTTAAGTCATAATTTGAACATCTTTTGCTACTTCCCTTGAAGATTGCACCGATTTTATTGAGGCTGTCCGACGTGAGGCTAGGTGAAATTTGGTTGAAGTCTATTGAAACGAAGCCCCACATATCTTGCATTTAGAATAGAATATAAGTTTCTTAGGCCTTATACCCTTTTACTTTCCGCACATTTCTGATTAGTTTTAGGAGAATAAGCTATATTGCCAAATCCTGCGCACAAAATCCCCTTCAAAATCATACCAACTGCTAACTGCAAGAAGTCTGAACAATTGTGTAAGTCCCCTCGTAAGAACACAACAAATACACATCAACCGAACTGGGTCTATTCGCATTAAAGGAACCTTGGAGTTGAACGTGTGATCTATCTCGCAATCTTAGCACACGGAATACTTTGATCAAGAGAGAATGGAGTAGCCCTAAACTATTTTGTTCTGCTGTTTGGTGCGGTTACAAAAACCACGTCAACAAAACCCAGATTTCATAAGAATAAACCGATTGCAAAAGAATAAACTCCATTTTGACAGGAAAGAATTGGGAATTTTCTCACAGTGTAAACTAATTGAAAGAGAAAGTTTTCCCTAGGTTTTAAAACCTAAATTTGTAGACAAAATCACAATTTTTGCATACAAGCTCTCCTACTGTTGCCAAATATTGAAACCAGACTAATAGAAGGAACAGAAAAACCTGAATAAAAGCTTCCAGTTGAAAATGCCCAATTTTTCCTTCAGTCTCCTCCTGAGCGGGTTCTTTTCCGAATAAGCTTCTATATTCTTATTTTCTATTTTCTCTCCACCTTAAATCTTTATCTCGTCTACCGAGAGTCATGCAAACCCTTCCAAATTGACAGATGGAAAAATTTCTTGGCAGACATTTACATGCAAAAATAAATAAGATAGCCACTTGCCGAGAGTTTTGTTTGTTTTAAGAAGAATTTCCTGAACCCATTTTTCTCGGGAATGTCTTTTTTTTCTATTTAATATTAGTTTCCTCTCTCCTAATCTTGGGCTTTGAAATTAAGACATATGCAAATAAAATATTTCAATTTTATTTCAATTTCATAAATAAATAAAATATAATAACAGATTTTCAATTATTTGCACAAAAAGTTG
>VDFB02122438.1:0-21938 GCA_007258455.2 Sequoia sempervirens | reverse complement strand
CATTGAAGATAAAGTTTGGAGAAAGTTGTCAAAGTTGTCATCTACATTGCAAGACCATGAAAAGTCACCTACAGGTTGCAATTCAATGTTTCAGACTCAAAGATTTGATAGGAGAGAAGCTACAGGAGAATAGTAGAGGACATCATGGTTTTAGATCAACCCTAATACTAGGACTAAATCACCAATTGCGGCACATGAGTCCCAGTATACTAGATTTCAAGCATTGTTTGTAGATTCTGGTTAAGCAATTCCAGATTTTGGTTTCGACCCAAAACCCTTAACTGGGACTAAATCGCCCCTACTAGTATACAAGTCCTAGTGTGCATTAAAATTTAGTATTTCTAAGATTTCAGACCCTCATTCAAGCCTCTTCAGTTTCTAGGTGCACCTCTATTTATCTCTAGTTTATTGTTCTGATTTAAGTTCATTTTCTAGATCATATCACTTAAGTTCTGCATATCATTGCATTTCTTGTCTTTCCAAGCCCTTGCTTGGTGGTTAACCCCCTTTTATTCTTTAATCACACCCTAGGGTCCACCTTATTTTAGATATCTTTCCCTCATTACATCCCTAGATTGAGATCTCTAAGGTTTCCTTGAATGAAACTTGTAGGAAATTGGTTGTTTTATCTCCCAAAACATAGAGTGAAAATTTTCTTCATCTCATTTTGGTGAACCTATCCTTTAGAACACCTTATTTTCTTATTTGGAGTACATCATAGTCCTATATTTAGCTTACATTAACTTTGCATTAGGTCTTGCATTAGGTCTTGCATTAGTTAATTAGCATATAGGGTTTTTAAATCACTTGTGCATTAGTGAAAGTGCATATGGGTTGCATTTTTGCATCTTGCATCATTGAATTTAACTTGAAATATGTAATTGCACTTAGTCTAGACATCATTCAAACCAGAAAACCTAACATTCACTCAGAATTTGTTGAAATTAGTGAAAAAACCCTAATTTGGGACTCATACGCCCATTTGGGCGATTTAGTCCCATTATAGGTGGTATTTCCTGATTTCTAGGTATTTTGTGTTGATTGTTTATCAGCATTTGAATCCCTGAAAAACCTTGATTGGAAATCACATGCCCCTTTGGGCAATTTAGTCCCATGTTAGATCTAAATCTACATTTTTCAGCATTGAAAACCCTATTTTTGTGCTTCTATTTGTTGTTGTCAGATCTTTGTTTTAGTTTACTGAGTTTTTATTTCATTCATTTCATTACATCTAGCTTAATTTGGTTCATTTCGTGCATTTCTTAATTTAAAAATTACATTTACAAATTTCATTCTAGGTTATTACATTACATTTCATCATGGATATGTGCTTTGGTAAGCTTTGGATGTCCTTGAAATCATTAGTGGATGTCTCAAGCTATGCCTTTGGAAATGATCCTAATGAAATTGAACTCACTCATGCTCACTCAACTCCTAATGCATGTCCTCCTCGTGATGTTGACATCATTGGAGAAGATGATGACAACATGAACAACTTCCTAAGTAATTGCCTTAACAACCTTGAGACTAATGCATCCTTTTATCCTTCTATGAAACAACCAACAACTCTTGAGATGTTCGGTCTTTTACATCTTAAAATTGAAACACAAGATGAGCCTAAGTTCCCTACAATAGGTGAATCTAGTACCTCTAATCAAGTAAACATTCAACCATCTTATGTTAAAAAAGTAACCAACACTCCTATCAACCTAGAAGAGACATATGGAAAAGGATTCACGATCTTAAGCAAACAATGATGTGATACAACAAGTGAACATGAAATTCATCAACTCTTAGAACAAATACCAACCAAAGATACCAAATGGTTAGGATATCAAGATCTTCCTCCCAACATAAGTGTCCTCCTTCCTTAAGAACAACCAATGCCTTGTAACGATGATAGGATCATCTTAGGTCCTCCTCCTCAACATCTAACTCAAGAAATTGGTGAATCTAGCAAGCAACAAAGGCCTTACAAACTAAAGAAACTACAATTCCCTTGTCCATCATCTACAACTAAAATAACTTTACACATACTTCTAATCCAAGGACTTATTACATTACCACCCATGCAAGAAAACCGATTTCCAAATCCTAAGAACACAAACACATCACATTATAAATATCATAAAAAATTTGGACATTTTAGTGATGAGTTCCATGCTCTAAAACAAAGATTTAAAAAGTTTGATATCATAGAAATAGTCCCTTAAAGCATGTCCTTTTGCTCCTTGCCATGTAATAGTTATAGGATGATAGCATTCTCACTATTACCTGCTTTACATTCATTGCAAATTGTTTCAAAATGCAAGGAGCTCTTTCTTATTACCTACCTCAGCTCATTCTTGTCTTGCACATAGTGGGGGTAAGAATTAGATAGCCTTATCCTATTAGTGCATTTGTCATTGTCCCTTTGGCTAGTTGTCTACCTTTTGTATACAAGATTGGGATGCAGACGACCTACTAATAGGTTGACTCGCATGTGCCTTACTATTCCTTTGCATTATTTTATTTTTCATGTTTTGTGATTGCACGTGTGTAACATGATCCCCCATGTTGTTTTGTTTGATGTATCTCTCTCTTTGTGACATTCCTCTATTTGTATCTACATTCTTCTCTATGTTGTAAACATTTTATCTTTTCTTTTGTCTTGTGTTTTCCTTTTGGGGATGACACAAGGTGTCAAGACATTTAGGTCTCTTCCATGTTGACCCAAAAGGATTTTTATTTTTTTTCGCTCTCTTTATGTCAATCTTCCTTGATCCATGAGTATTTTGGGAATGATGATAGTTTTGAGCTCTATAAAAACATTGTAGCAAAGACATACTGACCCCAAATCCATGGATCCCTTATGTGATTTTGGAGTTTCACTTTGGAGGCAACCCTCTTTCATGACATAGCTTTATTTGGAAACATATGACTTGGCATAGGTCTTTCCAAATAAGCTTTGATGTCCTCTTTATTGTTAACATCTATCATTTTCTACTTTAAAGTAATTTCTCACAGCATGGTGTTTAGCAATTTCTTTAAAGTGGGGGCATACATTGGCATTACTCTTTTTTAATCTCATGTTTCATTGTGTAGCCTTCTTACTTCATGCTATGCATTTTTCACTTTGTGCTGACATTGGGTGTGATGTACTTCAAGAGTGTTATCTCTCTTAGCATATTATATTCCTCTTAATGGCTTGATGCGACACATTGCATCCCCTAAGTTGTGAATCTTCTATTCTTCGATTGGTCCTTTCTTGGAGACATTAGGCACACTGTTCCCTAAGTTAAGACCTTACATGAACTAAGAAAAACTCCTTTGAACATACCTTACACTAATTTTCATTTGCAATACCTGTTATATGGCCACCTTGCATAACACACTTTGCTTGCCTGTGGAGCCATCTTGTTTGTTCATGGGTGTCAAACATATGAAGCTTTGCTTGCCTCGTGAATTCCTACTGTCATGTTGTGTGGCACTTTTTAAGGTTATCAGGAGGTATAGCTTTGGTATGGTTTTACATATGGGAACCAAACTTAGGCTTGACTTTCCCATAGCCACTTTCTTTCTATGTGAGTGCATACTAACTATGTGTGTATGTGTCTCGCTGGGGGATCACCTAGTGGATGGCCTGAGGTTCCACTAGCCCTTGTGAGAGTGTGTTGGTTTGCATAGTGTACATCGTGTTCCACTTGTAAACATTCTTAGACAAATAGCTTAGATCTAATCCACGGCATGCGAGACAAACAATCGAAACTTGATCCACCCCCTTTTGTTTTTGTTTTTCTAAATTTTAATTATATCTTTGGTTGTATATGCTTGTGCCTTGTTGTTGCTTCTTATATCATTTACATGTGTGTTCCTTTGTGCCTAAGTTGGTTTGCATTGGATCTTGATTTTGGGGGCTTGATCATATGTTTTGATCATTGTCATCCTATCTCACTAGCATTGGTACACTTGGACCCCTTTTGATGTAAGTTTGTCTTCTTTAGTGTGAATTTGAAGCAAGTTCCTCCTCTCACTAAAGTGGGGGCTAAATGTAGTGTAGAAAAATGTATCCCTTTACATGTTCACACTTGTTTGGGCCCTCCCTGCTAAAATTGGGCTTCTTTATGCCTTATTTGGTCCTATTTTGCATCCACAAGCCTTAATTAATGCATCTTTTTGAAGATAATCCTCACATATATCAAATGACCACTCATAATTTAATGATTTTGGGTTGTATGGCCCAAATTTAGTTATCTGGAACTCATACGCCACCTTGAGCGCATGGGTTCCACCTAAGTTTCAGGGCCTAAACCTTAATTTGGCATAAAACTAAACATTTCTTGAAATTTGTGTCCTGAGCTTAGCCCACTAGGACTCATATGCTCCAACTAGTGTATGAGTCCTGCTTAGCTTGGATCTAATTTTGAATTCAATTATTGGTGGGAATTTATTCTCCTAGATCTGATGTCGGCTTGTAGTGTTGTAATTTCACAAAATTTGGCATAAACAAGTATAAATACAAGGTTATTTCACATATTTTCTCCTAGCAATTTAAGTGATCTTATGAATATTCAAGTGAGAGAATTCAAGAGCATTCAAGAGTGATTATCAAGCATTTTGGAGCATTATTCAAGAATCAAGCATCATGTCAAAGTCATCATGCATCATGTTTATTTTTGAGATAACATTTGTGATGTAGGGTTTCTATGATTCAAGCAAGCATTCAAGTCAAGATCCATAGCATTCAATCAAGACTAGTCAAGATCCACATTCATGCTAGCCATTACATACAAGATTGCATCATTTAATCCAAGGGTTTGGTGAGTTGCGACATTACATATTTGTTCATTCATCATTCCTTAATTCTATTTCTATTCCTTTCAAGGTTTGATTACCAAAATAGGGTTTGACCAAGGAAAACACCTATCCACTAAAAATAGAACATTTTTCCCTCTCTTTGATGTGTGATTTGCAGATCTAGGTTATTTAGGTTGAAGATCCATTGAAGAACAAGTTTGGAGAATTTTTTCAAGTTTTCAAAGTTGTCATCTACATTGGAAGATCACAAAAAGTCACCTACAAGTTGAAATCTAGTGTTTCAAACTCAGAGATTTGACAGGAGAGAAGCTATAGGAGAACATTAGAGGACATCAAAGTTTCAGATCAACCCTAATCCTGGGACTAAATCACCACTTGTGGCATATGACTCCCAGTATACCAAATTGTAGGCATTGTCTATAGATCCTGGTTTAGCAGTTCCAGATTCCGGTTCTAGCCCGAAACCCTAAACTGGAACTAAATCACCCCTACTGGTGTATGAGTCACAGTGTGCATTAAAAGTCAGTATTTTCAAGATTTCAGACCCTCATTCGAGCCTCTTTAGTTTCTAGGTGCATTGTTTATCTCTAGTTTATTGTTCTGATTTAAGTTCATTTTCTAGATCAGATAACTTCTTTTTTATTGAACAAAGCATAAAGAATTACAAGAAGAAAGCTACCAGCAGTAGTTGAAACAAAAAAAAATCAGATATACATAATCCAAGTGACAATATCAGAGGTCGTACAAGGCAACAGCCATAAGAAATAGCCACAAAAAGACAAATTACAAAATCTGTATAACATTCTTACAATGCTCCATCTTATTGTCCAGTTGAAACTTCGCAATCTGCATTATAATTTGTTGTAGCCTTTGTTTAGCCTGCTCATTCTTCTTACCTATAACCCGAATATGTGAAAAAAGAACAATCACCTGTAGATATATGTCAGAGTAAAGCCGTAAGGTCCCAACAATCTGATAAGAGTTACTAGAAAACATTGCAGCACACCTAATCTTCCATATATTTTTCAAAACAACATGTCGAATAGAATCAACAATTACATATTTTTGCATGCCAAAGTCAAAAATAGCCTCTTTCCAAGACAAATCATGATTAAAAATAGTAGACAAATCTCTAAAAACTGAAAACCAAAGCCTTTTAACATAAATGCAATCCCAAAAAATGTGCTTCAAACTTTCCACACCCTTGCAAAAAGGATAGCTTGCTGGTTGAACCATAATGCACTTCAATCTATCCCCCATAGGTAGCTTGCAGTGCAATATTTTCCAAACCAACACCTGTGCATCAAAATCAGCTTTAGAACGCCATATCTGAGCACTTAATTTACACCAAAATTTGATGCTAAATCTGCATTTCCACTTCTGGTTCAAGCGAGTAGCAATATTGCAACTAGGCAAAAGCTTCAAATATATATGTTTCAAAGGAAAATTATTGAAATGACAATAAGATAACCATTTCCAATCTCAAAAAAAGTAGCAATCCCTTGAAGTACAAAACTTCATAGTCAAATCAACTGGCACAAGAGATTTAATAAAAATGATGAACTATTCATAACCAGAACTCAGCCCATACTGTTCCTTAATTTTATACCAAGGAGCCCACTCAAAAAGGTCAAAATCCCAAAGATCTTTAAACTGTCTAACTCCCTTTTTAAATAAATAGTAAGTGTGTCTTGGAAAGCATAAAGCCAAAGGTTGATCATGATACATGATTAATTTGTTCCACCAAATGGACATCGAAACAAAGTTGAACCTAGTTTGCAAAGATGAACCATTCCAATGTAAAAACTTGCTAACTTTTTGCCATGCTTTCCAAACTAATTGAAGGGGAAAAGAAGCTCTGAGTTTAAAAGAAGAGGGCAGCAGCAATTTATCAAGCCAATGAACACCTTGCCACTTCTTCTTAATAGAAGCATCCATGATACATTGACGAACTAAAACCTTCCATGGTTCGTTGATCGATAACCTAAGTTTTGCATATCGTTGCATTTCTTGTCTTTCCAAGCCCTTGCTTGGTAGTGAACACCCTTTTAGTCTTTAATCATGCCCTAAGACACCTTATTGCAGATATTTTTCCCTCATTCCATCCCTAGATTGAGATCTCTAAGGTTTTCTTAAATGAAACTTGTAGGAAATTGGTTGTTCAATCTCCCAAAACATAGAGCAACAATTTTCTCCATTTCACTTAGCTCTAACCTGATGGAAGAATGCTTTTGTAGATTGACTTAAGCTAATTCAAGGAGCTATCCCATTGTTTCTTTTCAGCGGTAAGGATCAAAACTTTACTTTCTAATTGCACATGAATATCTTTTGCTTCTTCCAAGGAGGATGGTAGATGATTATTTTGTTCAACACCTTTTGCTTCTACTAGGAGCCCATTTAGAGATGCTAACCTTAAGCTTACTACCTCCCGCAATTGTTTTACTTGTCCTTTTATTTTCTCCCTTTGATCTTGCACTTTTTGTACCTGAGAGTGCAATTTCTCTACTTATACCCTTATAGCACCATCACTATCCTACATTGGATCAAATGTGGTAGCCACATTTGTGATCGACACTTCCATTGCATTTATTTGATCCGTGAGACTCTTTGTGGTGGCAAGCCATTGTAAACAAAAAAGGTACAATACCTTTGCTTCCTCCATACACTTTTGAATATCCTTTATGCATTATTTTAGTTTTCCATTGGGTGATCCCACAATAGTGGTTTACAATTTTTGGCCAAACTAGACACTGAAATTATTATTTTTAACTAAATCTTCACATTCAAGCACCTATAGCAGCTAAACCATGAGGAATTTGAAGATTATGCAAACCAAAGTCTCACACATTTTGGTTGTAGATTCTAAAAAATATTTTTTCAAAAATTTTGGAATCAGATTGCACTTCTCTTTTCCATCTTCCACAAAAACTAGTTTTTCAAAACAACATTTTTAAAAAGTGACGACACCGTGATAACGATAATTTTTTTTTTTCATGAAGGATAAAATTCTAATTCTTTTGAATTTAGGATTTTGTAACTCTGATATCTAGTGCTTTCCACTTGGTTAGATAGTTTTTATTAAAAAAAAATCTTTAATCAAGTTTCAAAGTCAAACCAATTACAATTACATAGTGCAACCGAGGCATGTAACTTTTTGTATATATCAAAATTATTTTCTTTTTTTTGTTGGATCAAGGACTTCAAAATCTGGTGCACTCATATTTTTCAAATTTTTTTTCATAATCTACTATTTTTCCACACGTTTAGAACATAGACCTTTATTTTTGGTGAAGAACCTATGCTTAATAAAACTAAAAGAACAAATACATAATAAAAACCAAAACATATTAAAATTATATTTGTTGGATAGCTCGTTCTGAGGACTACCTGATTCCAGTTGGGTTTGTGAAGATTCCTCCATTTTCATCCTCAACCCAAGCTCCGAAGTTCCAAAAATTAGGTTTTCTTTGTCTCAGGGGGGGATGAGGAATAAGGGGGGTTCGTACGAACCCCTAAATTCAAGTTTTTTCCATATATTCATTTTTTGTGAGTTTTCCTTCCTCACTTGAATTGTAAACCACTATTGTGGCTTCACCCCATGTGCCTTTGCACATTTTTTGAAGGCTTCAAATGATCTACTATTTGTGATCTTCAACTCATCTTTTTTCTCAAGAAAGGAAGAATGTTCTTTGAAAAAATTCATTAACTATTTTATTTGTTGAGTGGGTGGCAAAGAGGAATCCATTTTTGCATTTGGAATTTTTGTTTTCAATATTTTGATTACCTCCAACAAAGTCTCTAAACTATCCACCTGTTATTGCAAGATCTCTTCCCTTGAGGAGTGGAAGATGTCACCAAGTTGTAACTTTTGCAAAGCTGAGATATGAATCATGTTGACTTGTCCATCAAACATTGGCAGTTGTAGCAATTGCGGAGAAATTGCAGGCTGATTTTTTTTTCTGTTGAGCTAGGAACTCCTTGATGGAGTCAATAGGAGAAGTTGATGATGATGCCCTTGGAGTTTCTTGTGCACTTTCTCTAGAAGCAGGTGTATCTTGCTTTATTTTTTGATTCTATTGATCAGTATTATTGAGAAGAGGGCTATAATGATCAAGAGAGGCATGCTCTTCATTATGTGTAACTTGCTCTTCTTGCTCCTTTTGTGAATATTGTTGTTCAATATTGTGTTGAAGAGACATATATGAGTTTTCCACATTATCAACATCTCTCACTTCCTCAAGAATTTTATTGGTAACCTCCTTAGTCTCCTTTTATACTTTGTTTTTGTCTTCCTTTCTCATGCTCATAAGGATATCCACTCTTTGCTTTGTTCTTAACTCTTGAGCTTGCTTCTAAGAAATTTTATCTTTTTTTGGATTTGGCTTTGTCAAGAGCTTGTTTCCTTAGCTCTTCATCTACTTCAATATCCTTTTCTCTTTTCTACCTTAGGGCTTGTGCTAAACTCTCTAGAGCCTTCTCAAGGATATCACTAAGAGGTACATTATATTTTATAATATACATAACTATTTCCTTCTCAATAGTCTTTTGATCTACAAGAGGCACATCTGGATGTAGCTCTACAGTTTCCTATAGCAAGCCAAAATTTACAATTCCATTGAAGATTGCCTCTAATTGGAGAGGCTCATGTGGAGGTACCACCAGAGGATTTTGCTTATTTTTGTTCCCTTTTCCCTTTGGTTTGGAGGTTCCTTCCTCTCTTTTTTCTTCTTCCTCTTCAATCTCTTTTGTCTCAGCCTTTTTCCTTTTAGCCTGTTGCTTAGGCATTACATGCATTTTATCAACAACCCTTGTTTATGCCATGGTTTTAGATGCAAATTTTCTTATAGTAGTAGTTTTTTGTGTGTGTCCAGATGGCCATAGGACATTTACGGTTGTAGATGTGGGCCTGCTAGTCCTTCTCGATCCTTGGGCTACTGGCAGATTAATAGGATCACTTTTGTGTTTATTAAAGTGCTCCTCCAAGCTCTTCTTGATCATCTTATATATGATTTCCCTATAAGTACCAAACCTTTGTGTAGTTGGATCCTTCGGTTTGCTCAATAAATTTTCAACATATGCTTTAACTTCTGCAAGGGATACTTCATATGGAAATATTTGAATCCAAGAGGTTCTTGGTTCCACAACTTCTATGTAGAAAAAGTCCTTATCAAAAAGAAAGGTAATCTCATCTTTATGTTTTCTTACCAAATCAAAGGGAATTCTCTCCTTGCATTTTTGCTTATAGATTCTTGAATAATACCCAATACATAGAATTGCAAGCTTGTTTATCATGAAAAACTCTCATGTGGTTTTTGATTTGTGCAACAATTGAAATCTGTTGTTTCCACACTTTCCCCTTAAACCTAGGAAATTCATTTAGAAAATAGCAAGTCAAATAAATTATTAGAGATCCAAACCTGAATGTATATCCAGTATCCTTGGTTCATTTGAGGTTTTCAAATAGTTGTTCCCTCAGAAATTCACACAAATCAAAATCCTTTCCTTCCTTGACCATTTGGTATATGGTGTGGATTGGAGTACCAGCTACGGAGCCTTCTCTATTTGTATAATATACTTTATATGCAATGCCCATTGTAGCATACTTGACACTAAGATCAATTGTTTTGTTGACACTTAGGGTTCTTTTGTCAAATTTTACACCAATTAATTTTGTAACCCTCTCATTTTTTATTGATTTCATCATCGGAACTAGTTCGGTTGCACATAACCCAATAACAATCCCTCATTGCATCCTTAGTGATCCTATAGGGTTTGTCCAAGTAAATAAACTCATCATGGATTATGCTTTGAATTATTCTTACCCACTCAAGATTATCATAGAAGTCTAGAAAATATGTCCATACATCTAACTCTTTTTCTAACACATTTGTAAACTCTAGTTTGTATCTGATATAATCATCACGAAGCAAGGTATGCCTCAAATATTTAAACTTCATGTGGTCAATTTCATTGATACGGGCATGAATGTAGATTCTCACATCTTCTGTATATACTACATTAGTGGTTACCTTAGAGAATTCTCCATCCTTATCAACGTCCATTACTTTGAATGGATACGTATTGTACTTTGGCTTTGGTTTCTCAGAGAAATCAACCAATTGTGGAGTATCCATTGCAATTTCCTTTAAAACTTAGAAACTATGGTTTGTGAGAAACTTTGAAAAATACATTTTTGTTCAGTCACTAGGATTTCACCTTTATGGCAATTGCTCTTCAATTCACAACACCTTCAAATTCCTTCTTCTCTTATCAACTGTGAATGCAAATTATTTGGTTTCAAATGAGCTTAGGGAGTGAAAGTGAAGTATAAGTAACTTGAATTTTCCCTAACTTTCCATAATTAATGCACCTTGTCCTTTTTAGGTAAGCAGTTGTTAGAGTGCTTAGTGTCTTCACAGAGATCATAAAAATTTCTACAATCCTCCGCACATCATGTCTTTACTCCAAAAATTTGAGAAATAGATTCAAACTAATTCAGAAATCATATACCTCAGATGAGTTATTACAAAACAATTTTCATGTTGTGAACTTCAACATTTTATCCTTTCAAGGGGCTAAAAGTCTTTGCAAATGATAGCTCCCCTTGAGACAATGCACTTTCTTAATCAATCATGAGATCTTGTGCACAATACACAAGCACAATTTCATTCTTCATTTCATTATCTTGTCATTGTTTCTTTCTCCAAACTTTTGTAGCTTCCTTCTTTTCTTCTATCTTCTTTTGTTGAACATGTGGTTTCACATAACCACTTTTGCAAAATCTTTCTTTGTGCCCAAAGTTATTTCACTTGTAGCAAACAATATTAGATTTAGGGGCTAAACCATTTCTCCTTATTTTAGTTTTATAGTCAACAACCCTATGAAAAACTTATTTCATGTATAGAAGTAGCCATTAAAGGAAAGAGAAACCACAACATTATGTCTTGAATGCACAAAAGAGTTCTTCCTCATATAATCATTTCTTCTTACCTTAGTTCTACAATTACTAGCCTTATGACCAAAATTATTGCAAGAATAATAATAACCATGAAAGGATTGAGAGAACCTAGGAGTGGTAATCTTTTTAGGAGATCTATTGAAGCCCTTCTTTTGATTGTTGGCCTTTATGAAGCCATTATCTAATTTATGCCTTTCATCTTGTTGGTGAACAGATTTTTCCTTTATAAAAATGAACACAATTGACTCTATAACACCTAATAAGGACAAAATCAACTCACAACAGTTCGAGAGACTATCATTGAATTGATAATCTTCCTCTAAATTTTAGTTGAGGTACAACTCCCTCCTCTGATTTAGTTTTATATTTTTCAGATATATAAACTTGGGGGTATGATTTTAACTAGAAAGAAGAAAAGGAAAACAAACACTTGTTCATAGCCATGAGACAAGTGCGAAAGAAAATTCTATAAGTTAACTACTGTTGAAATTAAAGGACTGAAAAATGATCAGTATTGTGACTCGCGGATCAAACTACTAACACTTGCTGACTTTACTCAGTACAATTCCAACCATCTACTATAAATATATCAACTAAATGTCACTGAACATCACATTCTCAAAGGAAAGGTATATCCAAATGATTGTCAAAGCTCATAGAATTTCTCACAAACATTAACATTTAATTCAAATTACTGCACACAGACAATAACATTCATAGAAAATGAATTGAAACTATAAAATTTGATCCTTTATTAAGATTGATTCTCACTCATGCATCACAATGCAAGGGGGATCAAAATGTCAAACCCTTTCAATGTCAAAATACAACATATTTATAGTTCATCAAAACATAACTATCACCAAAGTCTTGTGAAACAGCTAAAAATGATTGATTCTTGGAAAGAATCAGAATAATTAAGTTTAGAATATTTAAAGACAAAATTTGAGAAAGTTAAATTCTCCTAATGCTGAGACAGTTGGGCATGTGAAGAGGTGAGCACTTCTTCCTTGGATGACTTTGTATGTGAAGTTGTCACATGTATCTAGTAGTCCTTTAGGGCTAACATGACTTCAACATTTTTTCTTTGTTGTGGAATAGTTATATTTCTCATCCTTAACTACAAGGTCGCCTTGGTGATTCAAATTGGTTCCATATTTTGTGTGATAAGTGCGGGAGAATCTTCATGCCATGATAATGTCGAACCAATCTTGGGTAGCTTCTTTAGTGTCTCCTTGTCGAATGATTTCTCCCCTGCATATGTGTCAATTTCTCTAAATAATGTGTCTCTTAATTCCTCAAATGTGGCAAGCCCTTGATTATCTCCTTTCATTATTAGGCACTCGAAATCAACAAAGTTTTCAATGAAGTTATTATTCAGGTGACCACATTCCTTTAATAGTTTTGTTTGCTCTATGAAGTTCGATTTGATGAATTCTAGCTTCCAAGCTATACTAGTTTTCCACATAAGAGCCCAATTATCTTCTTTTGAAGGAATAATCTTCTCAATAGCAGCCTTTTCTAAACCCATAGCAACAAGGTCAGTAAGTTCACAATCAATTTATAGCCAATGTGTCTCTTCCTATTTATAGACAACTAACTCAAACTTGATTGCATTTCTTAAGACTACAAACTAATCATAAGCTTTCCTTAAATTTTCAATTATGGGGGCTCCCTTATTTTTTATTTCAGGAATCCAACTTTTCACAACCTTACCATAATAACTATCCTTCTAGATTCTACTCATCATAACCTTCCCAGCAACTGAGTTGGGATCAAAGGTAGGATTGGCCTAACTCAAGGGTTGAGGTGTGGGATCTATTAAGGTTTTGAGACAATTTGAAAGGAGTTCCACATATTTTTTCAACTCATCTTTATCCTGCTTATCCTTTTCAGTTCTTTCCACCATCCTAGATGCAGTAACTTGAAAATTATGAACATCACCATCTCTGCTAGGAGGACCCAGATCCACTTTGGTTATGTTGTAATATGCCACATTGACTTGATTTAGATCTTTCTACACATAAGGTTAGGTGACTTCCATGACCAAATTCCTAGAAGATTCGTCCTCAAGTAGCCTAGCAATAGTCTTCAATTTCTTTACTTTAGGAGTTCTCTGTAGGAGTTTTCCCATAATGTCTTCCTCCAATAGCACAATAGGAATTGTTTTTCTTTTCTTGTAGAGAGAATTATCCAACCAAGATGGTGAAGGTTTAGGTGCATTAGAATCTTGGGAAATCTCAAGTGTAGAGAAACAAAGAGCTCTATTAATCAAAGGAGATTTCACCACATTGTGAACATTTGAAGGAGAGGGAATTGATGCTTCTCATCATACACTTACCTCTATTTCATCTTGAGGATGTTGAGTATGGATTTCCAAGGCCTCTCTGTTATTTTAGTTTATTTGGTTTATTTTCACTTGTTCGTCTTTCAATATCATCATTACTTTGTTCTTCAACTACAACATTAGGAAGGGGACCTCTACCACAAGTTCGCTCAAGTCCTTTCCCTTTCTCAAGACTATTGTCATCTTTTCCATCACCACCTGATAGTGATGTAACATGTACATATGATATTGGTGTAGAAGACCTTGTACCTATATGACCAGTACTTTCCTGCTCACGGGTTTCCTTCTTTTCCTTTGGCGAGACCTTAGCAATTTCTCCTTTCTTCTTAGCCAACCAAACATGTGTTCTCCTCAAGACTACTGAGGTTCTGACCTAAAAGGTCCTTGTTTTCCTCACTATTCCAATCCACTGGTGATAGAGGAAAATTTTGTATCCGTTGAGTTTATGTTGGATCAACTAAATCAAAATCTTCATCTTGTACTCTTATATTCCAACCCAATTTGAAATTGAAGATTTGTGACAAAGTGAGTCTCATCTAATTCCTTCTTCTTACCTCATAATCATCTACACAATCAGACACAAATTCTTCAAGATGAGGCACATAATAATAGCCAAGACCAAGCTGGAGATTATTCCTTACATAATTCTTACCGTCAAATGGAAACCTCCTCTCATACGTATCAATAGAAATTTTTGCAATCTCCTTTCTTGGATTAAGAGCATTTGATTGTGACTTACATCCATAATAACCTAGGCCAATTAGAAATGAAATCCCACCCTTTTTCCTAGATCTTCACATCTCTTATTTACTTTTGAGGCTTGATGGAAAACTTCCATTAGAATGAACTTATCTTCCACGTATCTAGGGAGTTTTAAAGGAAAATCCTCAAATCCACCCACCCGTAAGTAGGTAAAATTCTAAAACTATATGAATAAGCTGCCATACATAGTGATCAATTGGAAAGCCTCAAGAGATACTCTCTGACCTGGATCACCTTGCAATTCTCTGACTATCTTCATGGTGAACACATCATTTATCCTGTGATAATTCTTATAACTCCTCTCAAGGTGCAAATTCGGATAATAATCACAAATTTGTATCTGTTCATAAAAATCCTCCATAGGGTTTATGCCAATCCATGGTCTTGTGCATGGCAACACATAGAAGAGGTAAGAGGACATATAAAATGATCTATTCACAGTAAAGCCTCTTATCTTATCATCTAGTCGGTCACTAATTATAGTGGCCCAGTATAACTACTACATACCTCCACAAATACCTGCACAAAGAAATACATCAACTCCTTAAAGTCATGTGCATTCATATTTCCCCTTAATCTGTGAAGCAACACAATGATGTCAGAGATTTCTTCTCTGAAATGTGACATGCATTTTCTTACGAAGCTGTGATTTTCCCTTCTTTGGTGGGTCAAAACATTTCTTAGCAATGCAATTTTAATAATACCCCTTCTTCTCTAAAAAGGAACCTTGAGACAGGGTAAAATTGAAATGGGAATAAACTTCCCTTTATGGTAATCTAAAACACCCACTTATTGTAGCTCTATCTAAAGTTATCAGGAGATTATTTTCCTCTATGTGAATCTCCCTCATCACTAGGTTGTAATGAGCTATGCATTCCAGTACTAATTCAATGCATTGTACTACTACAAGAAATGCAATAGCTTCTAGGAGACCAATCTCTATTACCATTTGAGTGATTGGGTTCGTATATGGTCTACGAATTCTTGCCCAAAATTCATCTAAATTGATATGCCTCCACCCACCAATCTTACTTAGTTGAGATGGTTATTTGGGTTGTATAGTTATTATAGAATATTTGACAAGGGTTTCTCTTAGATTGCTTCCCCCTTGAGTGATTTGACTAAGAAAGGAGTTTTTGTTTGGACTGAGGAAGCTCAAAGGATGTTTGAAAAGCTCAAAATTAAGGTAATGAGTTCATGCCCACTACTTGCAATTCCTGATTTTTCTCTTCCATTTGTTGTTGAGTATGATGCATCTAGGGAAGGTATTGGGGTTGTCCTAACTCAAAAAGGACATCCAATAGCCTTTGAGAGTAGGAAACTGAACAAATTAGAAAAAGGATACCCTATCCATGACAAAGAAATGTTGGCAATCATGCATGCATTAGACAAGTTCAGGAAGTATCTTGTTTGTGGGAAATTTGTGGTTAAGACTAATCACAATAGTTTGAAATTATTTTTGAATCAAAAGGACCTAAATGACCTTCAATAGAAATAGGTGAGTAAATTTTAAGCTTATACCTTTGATATTGAGTATGTTTAGGGGAAGAAAAATATTGTTATTAATGCTCTTTCTAGGAAGCCATCTTTATGTTCTATCTTTTTCATCACTGTTGATTGGAAAATTTCCATAATTTTAGAATATGCTAAGAATTCATTTGCTTCTAACATCTTCGATGGGAAAATGGAAGATGATAGGTACACCATTGTTGATGGATTAGTCTATTACAAGAACAAGATATACTTGGTACCGAGGTCCAAAACTAAGGAGAAGAGACTAAGAGCTTTTCATGGTACCCCTTTGGTTGGTCATCAAGGGTATTATAATACATACGAATAAATATGGGAAAGGTTTTCTTGGAAGGGAATGAAAGAGGATATACTCAAGCACATCAGAGAATGCATGGTTTATCAGCAAAACAAAGGTGAGAAAATTTTTCCAACTGGATTATTACAACCACTTCCTATTCCTAAGCACAAGTGAGAAATCATCTCCATGGACTTCATTACAGGTTTTCCTAAAGCACAAGGTAAAGATTGCATATTTATTTTAGTTGATAGATTGATAAACTATGCACATTTATTTCATATCACATCTAAATTTAAAGAACCACAAGTAGTAGAATTATTATTTAGAGATATTTTTAGATTACATGGCTTGCCAAGGAACATTGTTAGTGATAGGGACAACAAATTTTTTATCTCTTTTTGGATGGATTTATTTCATTGACAGGTACGAAGCTCACACCCAACACAAGCTATCATCCCTGGATAGATAGGCAAACAAAAATTGCCAATAAGTGGATAGAAGGATATTTGGGGAATTATGTTTCAAATCAGCAAGGTGCTTGGGTAAAATGGTTGCATTTAGGGGAGTATTGTTACAACACCTCCCATCACATGTCCATTTGAATGTCTCCATTTTGGGCTCTCTATGGTTATGATGTTGTCTTTTTCTGAATTATTGTTTTCAGATAGTATAGTCTCAACAACAAGTGACATTGTCAAACAAAGTCAAGAGATTCTAGGGTCACTCAAATAAAAATTATGTCATTCTCAAAATCAACAAAATTTATATGCAAAAAAAAAGAGAATGGAGAGAGTCTTTGAGGTTGGTGATTTGGTTTTTGTAAGGTTGTAACCATATACGCAAAGTTCCTTAAAGAAAAATGGAGCGGAAAAGCTCAAGCCAAAATTCTATGGATCTTACAAAGTCATTAGGAAGGTAGGGGAAGTAGCCTATGAGCTAGAATTTCCACTAGGCTACAAAATACACAATTTTTTTCATGTTTCATGTCTCAAGCAAGTGGTGGGACAAGTTGTGACTTCTCCTGAGTTTCCACCGTTAGATGATGAAGGAAAGTTGATTTTGATACCTGAAAAAGTTTTGGAAACAAGAGAGAAGAAGTTGAGAAACAAAAGCATCACCAAGCACTTAAGCAAGTGGAAATATTTGCCCATTGATGATGCAACATGGGAAGGGTCAAAATTTCTCGACCATCCAAATTCTCATTGCTTGAGGACAAGCAATCTTTGGGAGGGAGGATTTGTCATGTCCCCTTTCTAAAACAACATTTTAAGTAAGCCCAAAATAGTAAGTCTTGATCAAAGGATGAAGTGGGAAATCTAATCTTTCAAATTTAGATATATTAAATCATTCTAAGGGATAAATTTAATAATATTTATAAATATGATTCTAGGACCAAGTTGGGTGTGGGTTTCTAGTGGTGCTTGTTAATACTCAAATTTGGTGATTCTCCTCTTGGCAGTAGGAGTTACAATATTTATGGTGACCTATTCTTGTTGGCAAGAGTTACAATCTTTCAAATTCAAGATTCCCTCCCTTGGGTGTAGGATTTTGGTGCCCAAGTTTGTGTTGGTAGTGGTTTGGTATATTATTGCTTGTCTTCCAAGTTGGCATTGATTTTATGCATTGTTTTCTCTCACAAGTTGTGACTACTCTTCAAAGGCTAGTAAACTGATGAAGGATGAATCTCTAGGGCTGATAAACTAGGGGGATTGAGGCTCAAAGATAGTGGTTCCAAGGGTCTCCAAGAGAAATTTCATTGAGGGATGCCAATGTGTTGAAATCTTCCCATTTTGTGTTCCTATTTCATGTTGATTTTAGGATTTTGGTCTAGTTTGGAGTGCATAGTGTAGATTTATAAATTTTAAATTGTATTTTTGTTGTGAGCAACATATTTTGATGTTGTTATAGTATTCATATATGTATTGTTCTATTTAGAAATTTTTTATAGAGTTTGGGGTGAGTTTATGTGGAGTTTACTTTAGTTTTGATGTGAGTTTTGGCTTCCAGTTTAGAGATTTGGTGATCTATTTTGTTGCAACTTGTTTTGATGAAAAAGGGGTCCTAGGTCTAATACTAGGATCAAGCCTTTCTCAAGAGAACATTAGGATGCAAATCAACAAGGTGATTAGATTGACTTTCAACCATGAAGGTGAGTCATTCAGACCTGGATCTAATCCTTTGAGCCTTGTAAATTGATTGGAATTGATTTTCCTTAATTAACCTAATTAAACTATGTACCCTAATCTAAAAATGCAAGATTCTAACAACTAAGAAATTGTAATAGAAATTTTGACAACAAATTTGAGAAAGGAAACGTTCTATGCACCTGTCCTGTAAATTTGGAGTCAACCACAATAGGAGGGCTAATTCGCTATATGACATATGTGTCCTAGAGATATTTCAATTTTATGTTTGCAATCCTCTAGTGCTAGATCAGAGCTTCTAATTTCTACTTATAAATATGTCAGATCATTGTCAGGTAATTTCATAATTGAGTTTCCATGAGTTTTCAAGAGGTAGGGTCTTGAATAGAACAATGGATAAATGATCTTCAACCTTCCTTCAATCCTCTCCAAACCTAAAACCTACATATTCAAAAAGCAAGAAAGATTTGTGCCATTTAGGAGCTTGCCTTAGTCAAACCTCATGTTAGTGTTTCCACTTCCATAATGGCAACATCAATGATAAAGGGATGAATGATAGGAAGGAATGATGAATCCACGAAATGCTACAACTCACCACCCTCCAATGGTTTCCTTGAAGGACTGAAGTCATGTGCATCTCCTCAAGGTTTGGATATTTCTTACTTGAATTGCTTAGATTGCTTGCAAACCTACAAAAGGGTTAGCCTTCATAAACAATGATGACATGAACATACATGAACTCACATATGATTTGACATGATTTTAGGATCTTGAATTGCTGCAATAATCATTGAAATGATACTCTTGACTTGCTTGATAATGCTTGATGATGCTAGATTCATTCACTTGTCACTAGATCTTTCTTGTTAGGTTTCAAATGATGCAATAACTAGTTATTTATATGCAATTTCTCTAATTTACACAAATTAAATCCTGATAGCCAACTTTGGACATTTGAATTACAAATAATAAAGTTTTGACACTTACATATTTGAATTTGGAGCCAAACAAAATAGGGGGACTTTTACACCCGAAAGGGACTCATTCACCATAATGGGACATATGTGCCATAGGGCGTATGTGTCCCAGCCCTATTTTTTGGAAATTAAGGTATCGAGGGCAAAGTATTAGATGAATGCATTTGTTTTTCACTTTCAATTTGTCAATAATTATTAAAAATGGGTCATAGAATGCATAATTTAGAAAATTAGAGGTTCACTTAAGTCTAATGACTTAAGAGGGAGCAAAACATAGTGTGAAATTGTCAAGGGTGAAAAATTTTTATGCTACATAGTTGTTCATTGCTATTATCTGGTGAATATGACAGCAAAAATGATGTAATTCCATGGTAATATTTTAAATAAATCATTCTACTTTAGTTGCTCAATATTTGATTTTAGTTTGGTGTAATTTTGGTGTTCATATTGGTATACCTAATTTCTTCTTATTTAAGTTTGATTAAAAAGGAGATTTTCATATTTGAAACTAATATTTTAATTAAGGGATATTACACCAGCCTCTATAAAATTCTTTATTTTTTTTTTTTAAACCACATTTCAAAAAATTGAACTTTTAATATATCACCAACAAGAGGTGTTTTGAGCTAAAAAGTTGCCCCATTGTGTGAAATACTACCAAAAACATCCTCATAAAAGGATTTTGCACCATCTTGCATATATTTCAAGATAAATAATTTTTTTCATGAGAATCGACATACAAAATCACTGCTCCTAAGGGTTTTAATTGAGACAACTAACAATTTTGCTTCAAAATTGAAAGAGGCTCAACATTTATGAATGATTGGAGATATTGTTGACTAGGAGGTTCTTAGCACAAGGATTTTGAAACAAAATATAAAAATAAAAATCAAGTTTAAAAATAGGGCTAATAGTCCTTTACAAGAAGCATTCCCCAAGGTAAAATATCATTTGAGTTGGACTTCATTATTTCCTTGGATTGAGACCTTGTCAGTGACATACAAAGGTGAACCTAGTATGTTGAATTTTGTTTGATGGGTTTTTTGGATGATTGATGTGGTTAACCTAGATGTTTGGACTTAGACAAGATTTTGAAGATGATGATTGACTTGGATGTGGGCAATAAATTTGACTTTTTTTTTTATAATGATGTGGAAGACTGGGAGATAATGATGGAAAAAGGTCAAAAATATGTCAAGTAAATATAGATCCTTGATGATTGATGCAGGAGCATCCATGGTTGAATAGTAACCTTGCATCAGCCAAAAATGATATTTAATTTATTTTCCTAAGGTTGGGTATGTGATTTATATGATAGGGTAATTTGCAAGTTTAAATTAAAATATTTATTAAATAAATGCCTTTGTCATTTTGTGGCAAGATAATGGTGTGGAGATAAATTAGGGGGAAATTTTTGGAAATTTTTCAATATTCAAAATTGGCAATAAATATTATTGGGTGTGGGTCTTGGAGGGAATATGAATTGGAAAATGGAATTAAATTTCTAAAATAATGCATGAAAAGGTGGGTTCCCAAGGTGAGTTGACAAGAGTTACATTGGAAACTGCCCTAAAATCTAGGAAAGGACTCCCATTTTGGCAATTTTGGTGGGAGTGGGTTTAAGAAAGAATTCTTTATATTATTAAAGGTTTTTGGAATGCATTTTTCAAAAATTCTTCCCAATTTGGTCATGATATTTGTTGCAAATTTTTTTGGAGATTGTTTTTGAAGATAACATGCAATTTGGACTATGTTTTGGTAGTCATTCTTGGCTAGATTTTGAAGGTTATTGTTGCAGGCGTAGTTCTTTTCCTATGAGGGTTATGGAAATTGTTGTTGCAGGTTTATGGTAGGTTTGAAGGTGTTATGACTGCAAAAATGGATTGATGAGCCCAAAATATGCTCATAATTTGGGTATCATGGTGTACTTTTAATACCCTTACTTTTGTTGTTCATGGTTGTTTAACTCTTTAGAAACCTTTTATTAGGGGATATCCTATGGCAATACACTTTCATGTTCTTGCAACCTATCATGTTGACATGTCTATATTTATTACCCTATTTGACTCCCCAAATGACTGGTATAACGCATGTAGTTTTTGAATGATGAAATAGATTTAAATATGTGATTAATGAATGGATA
>VDFB02122435.1:0-40851 GCA_007258455.2 Sequoia sempervirens | reverse complement strand
TTCAATTAAAAATGCAGACTTTAAATTCTAATGTTGCTGCAAAAGCTTGTGAACAGATGCAAAAATTAATCTTCACCCATTGTAACGTCTATATTTATTTTCTTGGTTGATTTGAAGCAAGTGTTGGGCTGTATATTGTGTTAGCCGTCTATTTTTCTATTTTCAGTACTCATTAATTTTGTAAACCTGGGTGGCAACATTAAAAAGGAAGATTTGTTTATGTTCAAAAAGATGAACTAAGTTGGTGACGGGTAGGAGTAATATCTGCATTCATTATTGGACGATTTGTGTGGAAAATTGTGGTAGTTTTAAAACGCCATTGCTACCATTATTTTTTGCACAAGCTATATGCAAGGGATGTCGTGAGAGTAGACTGAAGATGTGTATCAAGGAATTGTGTCTGTAGCGCGTGAGGTATGGGTGTGTGACATTTTAAAGTTTTGTTCTATTCTACCTTTTACAATGTAAGAATGAAAAGCACATAAAGTCATTCAGAAATCGTGAATATCTCTACATATAAATATCACAATGGTTGCCAGAGTTTTAACAGAAGCTTCTGAGATCCGATAAGTTCTAGTGCTACATATGGATACATTTCCATGCATTGTGTTGTGAAGGAATTATGAAGACTGGTTTATGGATTGAAGTGTGGTTTGGGGAAGTTGAGTTGTTCATATATGGTATTCATTCATGTATTTGTTTGTGCTGATATGTGAATGTGAGGCGGTTGGTTCTGCATTTCCTAGAATGAGCATGTTATGAAGAATGTTAAAAGGGAAGGAGTTAAGGTCTGGTTGCAGATTAAGTTTTCTGAACAAAGAAATTTCAGAATTTGCTAAATGATTTCATATGCAAACATAAGCTTCTCAGTTGATGTGAAGGACAAATTTCAAAGTCAAGAATCAGAGTTGTAGTGTTGTGATTATCTTCAGTGAGTTGGTGCTCACGCAAGAGTTGGTGCTTCACCTGTTTGAAGTTGGTGCTTCCAATTAGTTGATGCTCACTTTTGTAATCTGGAGATTGTAGTGTCCTAGGTTGGTGCCTTGTTGAAGCTTAATGAAAGCAATAGTTTTGTCGTGGTATATTACCCGAAAGGGTTTTCCACGTGATATCGGTGTTCATTTAGTCTAATGTTTGCTCTTACTATTTTAATTGCTGATTCATATGGTTTTAAGTTTTAAAATACTAATTCACACCCCCCCCCCTCTCAATATTTTCTATGTGCTCTTCAAATTGTTGGAGCTTGCAAAAATCCAAGAAAATTCTAAATTTGGGAAGGTTTTGATCATTTTCATTAGTTTTGCAAATTTGCAAAGTTTGAGTGGACTTCCGAACTTCTTCTAGTTGTCGAACCTCCTCCCCTAACTGTCAATCCTACATTGTGATGAGCACACAATTATACTGAGAGGGTGGGGGGAGGTGGCGGGGAGCACAGGGGGGGGCTAAATCAATATAATATAACTTTTTCAATTTTTAATTGATTACAATAACAACCGTGCAAGAATTTGACAATTCAAAACAAGATGACACCAAGAATTACGTGGAAACCCTTACAGGAGAAAACCACGGCACAAAATAATGCTCTTATATATTTATATCAATTACAATGATTGTAGGCACCAACCTACTAGAGGCACCAAACCCCAACTGATTTTTGTATGCACCAACTCCCAACTGATTTTTGTAGGCACCAACCTACAGGAAGCACGAACTCCCTTTTGCAAGGCACCAACCTTGGCTAACTTGAGGCACCAATATCTATGATAAAACTGAAAATCTGAAATCAGTATGAGATCTTCACAACAGATCTGCTTTTTGCTTCAATTTAATTCCTCCTTTGTGATGTATGTTGCCTCTTTAAAGCTCACACAAATGATATATACTTCTGCTCTTCCTTTTACATAATCATTCTCTCACTATTTGGAAATCTGATTTTGAATCATATATATATATATATTGGTCAAACATTGCAACCTTTTGTTTGAGCAACATGCCTCTTTGAAATCTGCCTTTTGATATTTATTTGTTTGTCTTATCAAAAACATAATCACACGGAGGTGAATACTAAAATAGACCATGATTAAGTTTAATCTAAGAACTTAGGAAACTAACAAAGGGGGTGGAAGCAGGGCAGGGGAAGGGGAGCGGAGGAGTGGGGAGGCAGGTGATGGAGCAGAGAATCCACTCAACCCTGCTTTTTGCTAATCTTTGTGCATAATTTTCTAAATGTGCTATTTTTGAAACGCTCGACTTGGGGCCCTGCAACTGATACGTCCCTGGTTCGTGTGTGTGTTCTTTTGTTTCTTCGTGGAGGGGGCTCGGCCCTCCTCCACGACTTTGCATCATTCACAGGTTTACGTTTTTGGTAGTTTTATGGCATTTTGGCATTCTTCAGCCGTATTTGGCTTTGTGTGGAGTAACCACGGCCTTGTGCCGACGGTAGTGTATCGGCTCACTCGTATGCGGGTGGCCTGAGGGGTTTCGTTTTGATGATGCCAGGGGTTACGGAGCCCCCTGATGACGAAGTTAACATCCCCCCCGGTGCTAATGGTAATGTGAAAGCTTCAAAATCCTTTCGGGACGTGGTTGCGGGTGAAAGGAAACAATTGCCTCAGGGTGCTAAATTTTGTATTGAGGATTCGACTGGCGTTCAGGATAATGGCGGCCAGGAACAAGGTAAGCACACTCTGAATTTCCCTTGGAAGGCTGTCTTGGTTCCTAACCAAACCCTAGATGAGGCCATTGAACAAGAAGATGCTAAATTAACAAAAACTACTATCTTTTTTGCGGCCACCAACCCTAATAGGGTTCCAGCCAGAAAATATATGGACAAATGGTTTAATAATGTTTGGGAAAAGAAGCTAGGGTTGCAGTTTTATTACTGTCGAATGATTCAAAAAGGATTATTTGTAGTTTTCTTCAATAATCAAAAATCTCAGATGGAAGCCATTTCTAAACAATTTTGGAATGTGGGTAATGCAGTCTTTCGTGCTTTGGCATGGAATCTGGAGGCTTTAAATGAGGAAGTTTTGGCCCTCTCGAGCCCTCGATGGATTATTATTAAACGGGTTTCGCCCTGTCTTTGGAAATTTGCTCCGCTTCTACTTGAACCCTATGGGACTATCCTAAAGGTGGATGATACTAAGTCCCCGTTGCCTCATTCTGATGCTAGGGTTTTAGTGTCTCTCTTGCTCGGACTGGATTTACCAGAAATAATTGAGATTAAATTGAAATCTGGGAATGTTGAATGTGAAGTTGAACTATTGGATGGGTTGAGTGCTTGTTTTCTCTGCAGACGCGAGGGACATATCCGAAGGAATTGCCCGCTTATTAAAAATAGAAATAACAATAAAACCACCCCTGGTGGTGGAGGTCGTGATAAATTGTAGCCCTCTGGTTTTGATAGGCGAAATGATAAAGATAGGAATTATGGGGCTGCTACGGAGGGTCGTTACCCTACCCCACAGGAGCTTGACAAAAAATTTGCCACAACTAATTCAAAAAATAACTTTAATAAGATTGATAATTATCAGCCAATTGAGAATGATAAGATTAACACTAAAGAAACATTGTGTTGAGGGTGGAGGAAAACCTCTCTTCGACTCTGAAACATAGTGATAATAATATAGATCAAGAGGATACCCATAAGGGTGAACCAGATGATACAAGCCTTGAGCAGATCAAAACCTTGAATCAAACCCAAAATAATACAAGATTAAATGCCCAATAGTTGGCACTTATGAAAATAAGACAGGCAAAACCAATTCAAGATTCTAACTCCAGTCAGAAGAAGGAAATTTACACCTTTAATTCCAAATGCTTTCCAGAAAGCCATTTGATGGATCTCTGGACTGAGTCTGGTACTTTCAACTTTAGGGATGATCTTCCCCTTCAGTCTTTGGATAATGGGGAGATGGGGCATGAGAATATAAAGTTTGCTCCCCTTCAGTCAACTCTAGACAATTCCTGTCTAGACAGAGTGGTTGAGGATTTGGATGTGTCCAATTCCCTCAATAGTATTTCTTTTGTGGCTGGGAATCAAAAGGTTGATGAACTTTTGCTTTCTAAATCGGAATTGGGTCCTATTACCCCCCTAGGTGGAGTGACATGTTCAGATGGGTTTGCTTCTCCATCAGGTATGGAATCCGCAAATGAGCATGGATTACTTTCTACTAAGGATACCTTTGATGGTGATGATTTTCATGTGGAAGTTGTTGCAAAGAAGGCTCGTAGATACAGGAAAAAAAAGGGATTGGAGAATAATAGATCTGCCCTAGATAAAGATTTAAATTTGCCACTCAAAGATAAGAGAAAGAAGCTGAGTGGTGTCCTCCCTCCAAATGCTAAGAGAATGGAATCTGAAAATAGATTGCCTAAATGCTTTGACAGTTTCAAGAGTGATAAGGGATCTACCCCAAGTGAACAATCATGATGGAATTGAATTGTATCTCCTGGAACGTTAGGGGACTGGAGTCCCCTGACAGAAAGCATATTGTTAGGAGATTTCTCATGCAGAAGAAGCATATTGATTTTGTGCTCCTGCAGGAGGTTAAGGCCACTGGCTTTTCCTTAGAAACCAGTCTAAGAGTCATTTGGAAAGAAGCTTCACAGTTTGCTACCAAACATGAAAGAGGGAAAGGAGGAGTGGTGATCTTATTAGCCAACAAATGGGCCCATATTGTTGTTGAATCTGGAGTCTCCCCCTGCAATAGGGCTGTTTGGATAATAATTAAAAAAGATAATATGTGTTTTGGTATATGTGGGGTATACGCTCCTAATGATTATAATGAAAGAATTAGACTTTGGAATTGGATGGGTACTCTGCAAGATATCCCATGGATTGTTGGTGGAGACTTCAACTTTGTGGAGAGAGAGGAAGATAGATGGGGGGGTTCTGGTTTTGAGTGGAAAGGGAATGAAAAAAAAAATTGGCAAAGAATGCGATCCAAACTCAAGTTAGAAGATCATGTTGAAGGCCAAAAGAAGGATTTAAAGACCATTTGGTTTACTTGGTGCAATTCCCAACAGGGTGGCAGAAGGATCTATTGTAGACTCGATAGATTCTACATATGCAATTCTTTCTTTTTGGCCTCCTTTGTGAATCCTGGTTTGTAATGTCCCCTTTTTGCGAGCATCAAAGTTCGTAAGGATTAGCCTATCATTTGACCCTCGTAGGCTGACAAATGTGATCAGAGGGTCTTCCTTGGCAGTTATTCAGAGTTTCAGGACCTTACTCCTCCAGTTGTTTCAGGTTTGGGCCTTTGCAAGGGCTCACAGAGCGATATTCAGGCACTTACTATTTATAGTAAGTCAGGCCAACAGGGGTTACTATTTCTGGCAGGGCACCTGGCTCAGTTGGCAATCTCAGTTTCGACCCAGTTTGACAGTTTGATGAGCAAACGGTGAATAAGGGAGCATTTAATAATAATTAAATAATTATTATTATGACTTATATTATAAAGTCACTTTAAGTGAAATATTAAAATATTAATTATGGCGAATTATAAAGTATTTAATACTTTATAATAGTGGAGTAAAATTAATATTAAATGAGTATTTATTACTCATTTAAAAAGACGCCATTTATTAATAAAATTACCTAAGTTCAAAAGAGGCGAATTTTATATTATTAAATGCATTTAAATTGCTTTTTTGAGGGGGGTCGAATTTTTGAGAGAGGTATTTATTTCTCAAAGACAGAATAAAACTCATTATTGATTGATTATTCAAATTTTGTCTTTTCTCTCTAAGAACATTTGGAGTTGGAGAAACAAGGGTTTCTACAATTAGGTTTTGGAGAACGTCAACTCTTCAGAATCAGACATACTGAGGCTATGAAATACCAGTTGAAGATTGTCAGTTGAGTGGCTTCACACAGGAGTCATTACAGAGCATATTTGAGAAGTTTTATTCAAGTTTCTTGAGCAGTTTGAAAGGGTTTGTTGGCTGCTACAGTACCCGCTACAGTGCACGTGAATAGTAACACTACAGTGCATGTGAACAGTAATTCGCTACAGTACCTCGAGAACAATGCCCGCACTACAATGCCGCTACAGTATAATTCTGATTTGCAAGGGTTTAAAGAATATCAAATATCTATGGGGAAGCTGTTAGTCATGAAACCAAGACATTATATCTATTGTTGTTGAAGTCTGATCAGTTCTGGGCATCAAATCAGGTCTGGACGTGTTTGCTAGTAAGGCTGAAAGTCTCATTCTGGCCACTATTCTCCATTCTGGGTGATTTCACCAGGTCTGATTGTAGTATACATATTAACATGCATGAACATTAGCTGTTTCTTGTAAAATCTGCTAAGAAGTCTGAAGATATCATCTTGCTGATTATTTATTCTGAGAAATCTGTACATGCAAATCAGTCAATATATTACTTAGAAAATGTTTGTTTAAAGACTGTAATACCATATTTGCTTTGGATACGATTTGGGAACCCTTGATAGCATTGACTCTGGACCGAGTAAAAGAATGTAATGAATGTATTGCTGTTTAGTCAACTGTCATAGGTTGCAAACCTTATACTTACTGTTGTTCATCACTGAGTCATTAGCTGAGTTGGTACACGTCTAATAAGTGTTTCTGGGCAATTCTAATTGCATAATCAATCATTATTCATTCTCAGAAATTTGTAGGTGCACTGCTGTTCAAGTATCAAGGGCATGTCATAGTGTTGTTAGTATTTACATGTTGAAGTTCAAATGGTGTTAATATGTCTATCACTCAGAAATCTCTAAATTCTATGCTTTTTATAACCTCTTAATTGGCACATGAATTACGTCAACTTAGTGCTTTGGGAAAATTATTGTTCCATCAAGGGTGGGACCTTACAGCAAGTTAGTTACCGTTGCACCAAAAGCCCGGACTGGTAGTGAACGGCACCCCTCTTAGCGTTAAGGGGGCATCCCTAGGATAGGTACTCCCGCCGAAGACCCCGGACACGTGGCTGGGCAAACCGCTCGGACAGACCTACGTCACCTTCCGATAGGGGCCCGCATCGGGACATCACAGCCCACCACGCTCCGCGAGTCTCGACCTCGAGACCTCCAGCGCTGATACCAAGTTAGTTACCGTTGCACCAAAAGCCCACACTGGTAGTGAACGGCACCCCTCTTAGCGTTAAGGGGGCATCCCCAGGATAGGTACTCCCGCCAAAGACCCCGGACACGTGGCTAGGCAAACCACTCAGACAGACCTACGTCACCTTCCGATAGGGGCCCGCATCGGGACATCACATGGTTGCAAAATTGAAGTTTCCCCCTTCTCCCTCTCCGATCATCATCCAATTAGAGCTACGTTTTGTCTGAAGCAGGGTGCTCATCTGGTTGCGAGAGGCAATGGTAGCTTTTGCGTTAATAGTGCTCTTCTTAAGGATCCAGACTATAATAATGTTATCCTCTGCTTAAGGTAGATTAATAAATGGCTTCATAGAAATCTCTCTCATAGAGATAGGTGGAATTTGAATATTGAAAACTGGAAGTCCTTGTTACAGACCATCAGGAAGAAGAAAGCCAAAGACCGCCGAAAGGAGGAATCCCTCCTTCAGGATAAGCTTCTACAAGTAGAGACTGAACTACAATTGAATCCTAGGGACGAAGATCTTGCATGCAAGGTAAATTTGGTTAAGTGTTCCCTTAGGAAATTTCAAAATGCCATAGTAAGGGGTTTAAGGGTCAGAGCTAAAATGAATTGGCTTGAAAATGGAGATAAAGCTCTAAGTTCTTTTTCAGATATATTAAAGAGAGACAAACCAGAGAACAAATTGATTGGCTTATTGTTGATAATATAGCATTGTAAATAACCCGGAGGAAATAAGAGCTCAATTTTTCTTGTTCTATAAATACCTCTTCTCCACGGAGGGGGAATCTGCTGCCAATCTTCAAGCAAGACAACATATTGAAAAGATTATTCCAAAGAAAGTGAGTCCAGAGATGGCCAAAGAGCTTGGGAAAGAGATTTATGTGCAAGAAATCAGGAGCGCTATTCTCTCTCAAAAATGACAAGTCTCCTAGTATTGATGGGCTTCCTGCAGAGTTTTACAAATCCTTTCTGGACTGGGTTAGTGATGATCTTCTCCTTGTTTACAAGGAAGCATTTGAGAAGGGCACTCTGGGCAAGCAAATTAACAAAGGGGTGATCAAGTTGATTCCAACGGAAGGGGACAAAACCTTGGTTAAGAACTGGAGACCTATTACTTTACTTAATGTTTCTTACAAAATTCTTGCTAAAATTTTGGCTGACAGGGTGGCTCTTGTTCTTCCCTCAATCATTAACTCTACTCAGTCTGGATTTAAATCTGATAATTAGCTGGGAGGCCTTGAATTGGGTAAAACTCACTGGGCAGAATGTTGCAATGTTGCTACTGGACTTTGAAAAGGCATATGATAGGATTGAATGGGGTTTTGTACTTTTTATGCTCAGAGCCTTTGGATTCCCAGATGTCTTCTGCCATATGGTCAAATCTCTTTTTTGTGATGCCACCGCGCAAATTGAAGTTAATGGAGTTTTATCTATGGAAATTGTTCTTGAAAGGTCAATAAGACAAGGTTGTCCTCTTGCACCAGCTCTTTTTGTAATTGCTTCAAATGCCCTGCATTATATTCTAAGGGAGAACTCTTCCATTCCGAGGATCAGAGGTCTTAGACTTCCTAATGATAAGGATTTGCTTAACCTCCAATTTGCAGATGACACTTCAATTCTTTTGGGTTTGGATGAGGATAACTTATCCAATCTTTTGGGTAAGTTGGATTTTTTCTGCCTTGCTTTTGGTGCCAAGATTGCCCCCTCTAAATCTCATCTCCTAGGATGGACTGATGTGGCTCCTTGTTGGATCAATAAATTCGGTCTTCAGTGGGGAGGACCTCATAAAATTGTGAGATATCTTGGCATTGCGTTTGCTGTTGATCCCAACATAAAGGAAATGTGGCACTGGTTAGAGATAAAATTGAAAAAAAGATATCCAAATGGAACAGACAGTATTTATCACTGGCTGGGAGATTACAAATTTGCCAAAAAATTCTGGCTTCTTACAATGTGTATTTTGCATCAGTTTGGTTCTTCAGCTCCTATCAAATTAATGAGGTCCAAAAATTGATAAGAGCCTTTCTTTGGTCTAATGGTAAAGGTAAAAGGAAACAGCATTCAGTGAGATGGGATTGGTGTGCAGTGGAGAAAGTTAAAGGTGGTCTAGGTTTGAAAGATCTTAGATTGCAAGGCATTGCTTTGGCTGCTAAGTGTATTATTGGTGCCCTTGAGGGTGAGGAACCCTGGAAAGTGTTGGTTAGGCAGAATATTGTTTATGCTACCCCTAAGCATGCTAGGGCCTAGAAGGCATTATCTTTTAGTGATATTCTTAGTAGAAAGGAACCCATCTTACCTGTTGGCTCTAATGTCTTTAAGACTATTTGGAAGGCATGGGAAATAATGAAAACTCGGCTTACTAACTGTCACTTTGTCTCGGGGGGCAATGGGACCATTCAAATGGATAGATCCATTTAGTGGAATCTTGAACATAAGGGGAAACCCTTGGCCTTAATCCAGGGATGCTCTGCTAAAAGCTGTGCTGGCAAAGGAATTCAGTGTTTTAAACATATTTTGAAAGATGGTAAACTTAAAAGCTGGGCTGATTTGTCAACTGAATTTCAGATCTCTCCTACCCATTGGAGAACTTACTCCATTCTCAGGGAAGCCTGTCACATTCTGCAATTTCCTGTTAAATATGATGATGATAAAGCTCAATCTTGAAATTTCAGTGGCCAAATGGTAATAATATACAAAAGACAAAGGTTAAAGAAATGTACTCTATGCTCACGGATCACATTGATTTGACAGATTATTTAAACCAAATATGGAATGTAAAATGGACTAAAATCTATTGGCAATCAATCTAATTGGTCTAAACATTTGGAAGCTAAAATTGCATGTTTCAGATGGTTGCTTATCTTACAAAGGCTACCATACAGAACTAATTTTAAGGATATTGATATATGCAATCTTTGTAGAACTCCTGAAACGATCAAACATATTTTCTTTGACTGCATTTTTACTAAGGAAGTATGGGAAATGTTCTGTGGTAATCAAGATATCTGGGACTTTAATAGACACCTGCTCCCTGAAAAAGTTCTTTTCCAAATTCCAAATATGGGCAATCCTGCTGCTTTATTCTGGTTGTGTCTCTCTTCCAATATTTTGTGGTCCATCTGGAAGGCTAGAAATGAAGACAGATTTCAAGAGAAAAGGAGGTTGCTTACTAAGTCTTACAAGCGACTCACCTTCCATAATGTTGCCATGCAGGTTTATATCACTATGGAGCTCTCCAAGGATAAATTTTGGCAGTATCTTGAGAATAAACAGGTTCCTATTGATATAATGGTGGCTCGATATGGGCACATGTGGCCAGAAGGTCATCCTGGAGTAGATGTTTTCTTAAGGGCCCTTCAGGCTTTCAGACAAGATATTGCAGGTGGTCAGTGCATGAGGAATGCAAACAATACTCAGGATGCTCAGCCAACTAGAGAAGAACAGAATGCTGCTGCAGCTTTACTTGCCTTAAACAACAATAATGGTGCTCCAAAGAACCAATAGACATATCCGACTGATTTCTTTATATCCTTTTTGACTTCTGTTGTTTATATATGTTGTACAGTCTTGACTGATATATTCTCTGATATTATACTATGATGTAAATCTGATATTTTGTTGCAGGCCTATTCTGGACTACTACTCTTTTGATGATGATCCTCGTTGATCTTTTGTAAGGGGTAGCGTAGGAGGGGGTTTTTTAGCTGCTGTTTTGTGGGATGGTCCGTTGGACCTGGGGGGCTTCACTTTTGTAATGATTCTGGGGGCTGGATTTCTGATCTGCAGTTGAGATTGCTACTCTTTTGATCTGTATTTTTTGATCACTCTATATTTAATATAAAAAACATAATCACACCCTTTCATATTTTAATGAAGTTGCAACAAAATAAATCACATCATTCCTATGTTTTTAATTGACTTTTTTTTTTAATAAATCTGAAGTTGCATAATGAATCACACCATTTTAATTCTTCATAAATCGCACCTTTTTATCAAAATATTTCATTCTAAATGAATCGTACTTTTTGTGAGTGAATCACACCTTTTGATCAGATCTGATTTGCTTCAGATAATAATTTCTGTTTTGAGGGATCGAATTGCCTTAAACACATTCTTTAATTAATACGAATTTGGTGAACTTGCTTTACTAAGATCACATAAGGTATAGCGATTTACTTCTTTTAACAAGATCGATTAGATGAGTTCCATAGAATCGATTAGCTTAATGAAGTCGATTACTTCTGTTGACTGTATAATCTAAAGAAGTAGCTTCATGACTGTATAATCTATGTTATCTTCTCTTTCCAGAATCGATGAATCTGGTCCAGAATTACATTCTCATATCTGATCGATCTGATGCTTATGTAAATATCCAAAACATCTTCGATTTAACATTCTTATCTTTATGAGCTAAGTCACCATATTCGACCGAATTTCATCATGAAATTCGAAATTCGTCGAATTTTTTAAAAAGACATGAAATTCGATTAAATTCGCTTAAATTCGTGCGATATAAAATTTATAACGCGTCTCCGTCGGCGGCGAAATCTATTTCAGATTTTTAGGGCACGCAAGTCTCTGTCCGTGGGATTTCGGGCCTCTCTTCCGCCAAATAACGCGTCTCTGTTGGCGGCGAAATCTATTTCAGATTTTTAGGGCACGCAAGTCTCTGTCCGTGGCGAAATCTCTATGAAGTTTCGGGTCTTCAAGGTCGACACTCTGCAAACAAAAATCGCGGTCGGGTTTTCAAGGCGGGGTTTCAATCTCCAAGCAAAGATTGTGGTCGGCTCTCACTCTCCAAGCAAAAATCGTGTCCCAAGCTCCAGCAAGCCTCCGTCACTGCAAGCACGAAAGGGAGGCGTCGATATTCCATATAATTTTATACTGTTTTGTTTTGAATTTGCAGTATGGTTTTATTTATTTTGGGTTTTATTTATTATTTTATTAATATTAGATTTATTTTAGGTTTTAATATTTTATTATCTTATTCACCTGGTCTTAGATTTAAATTAAATATTTTAATATTGTATTATTTTATAAAATGTGAAATATTAAATATTTTTTAATTATAGTTTTTATTTGTATTAAACTTATATTAATAATTAATAAAACCTAAAATAAATCTATATATTAATATTTTATTTTAATTTTTTTTAAAATTACATTAGGCGAATTTTATTCGAATTTTATACTTTTCGAATTTTTTCCTTGTCGAATTTCATTCGAATTTCAATGTTGTCGAATTCGAATTCGAATTCAAACCTGGTGACTTAGTTTATGAGTATCAATACGATGTAGAAGAAGATAATCTATGCACAAGAACTCGGTATGTTATCTTCAGTTATGCTGATCTTCTATTTAACCTTGACATCAATGACAATATTTCCAACACATTGAAATTCCGTTGTCTATCAAGTCCCTTCCTTCATTTTCCTTTGTTTCTTTTGTTTACAAGTTTTCAACAAATGACTAGATTTCATCTTCTTTGCCCTGATCTGCCAACTTCCCATCTTTTTTCGCATTCCTGTATTCTCCTGTGCTCTTGCTTCTTTCCCCTTTTCCCTTTTGCGGAGTTGCAAGATTCATCCAAACTTCTTTTGTTTCCTTTCCATGTCCTGAACTTCTATCCTCTTCCACATCCCTACATTCTCCCAATCCTGACTTTAGGTCAAATTTCATGTGCTTTATCAACTTGGAAGGTTCATCTAAACTTCTTCCCATTCCCTCTTCCTCAAAACCTTTGGTCTTTCTCCACTCCTAATTCCTACAACCCTTGATCCCATTCTTGTTTCCCTTTTGCAAACTTGCGGGTTTCTAATGGACTTCTTTCAATTCCCCTACACCACTAGGCATCCAAACCTTCAGTTCCCTAATCATTTCCCAAATTCCATCCAATTCCCTTTTTGCAAAATCTTGTTGCACTTTTGAACCTTCAAAGTTCTTCTAATTCTACCTCCACTTCCCTTCACCAATTCCACATGTTTTCCCACCTTCCCTCTAATCCTTTTCTTGTAGACTTCCAATGGGTTTCTAGATTACCATTTCAATTTCTCATCCTAACTTCCAATTCCGACCTCCAATTCCACATTGAGTTCCCACATAGTGTTCCAATGCTTTTGCCGATTATTCTTCTTGTGTGGAGTTCAAGTTGACTTTTGGACATCCATTCCTAACCTTTGATTCCACATCATTTCCCAAAATTTCTTCCAATCACTTCATTCACTCATTTTCATTCATTTGCGGAGTTTCGATGGACTTCCAGACTTCCATCCCCATGTCCAATCCTAACCTCCAATCCAGCAATGAAACCCTACATCTCTCGTCTCAACCTCTTGTCTCGCATGGAAGTTCCACATTTCCTCTAGATTGCCTCCATCACTTGCCAAATCTTTCCAAGACACCATTAATGATTGGATTTGACTCCAACTACTCCAAGAGGATTTTCCCACCTAAAAACAATTTTCCATCTCAAGGATGCAAATCTAAATGCAATTTCAACAATGGAAAATGAGGGTGACCATACCACCATTAATGCAATGTGTTATACCCCAAAATTAAAATTTTTGTTACACTTAGACATTTTGAAGAAACAAGTAAAAGTCTTGTCAAATTTGTCAAAAAGGTCAAAATTTGGGTGCATGTCTTGCATGAGGGGTTAAAATGAGAAATTTCCAAAATCTGATGATCTAGGTCTGCTCAGAGCAACCTAATCTACAAAACCTAGATCTCAGTTTTTCATCCCTACTTTTTAGGAAAACTGCTATTTTTAGAAATTTTCTAAAAATAGTAGGTTTTTCTTGGTTTTTCTGGGTTTCTTTTGAAACGGATACTAGCAAAATTTTCTAAAAATAGAAATTTTTTCCACCAGGGTCCAAACTGATTTTGATTGGCTCAAAATACTTCCATATCAGGCTGGTGCAATTAGAATCTCAAAAAGATCAATTTTGCCCTGGTGGGTCTGTTCTACTTTTTCAGAAGCATATTAGGAGCTCTGAAGTCACCAATGGAGGTCAATCAGTTGCCAGGCGTCAAATTCAACACTCAAGCACTGAGAAGACGTTGAGTTGGTGAGCAAGCACGAAGAACGAGTAAAGAAGGTGAAAACTGTGAAAATTTGACTAAGTATGCTTGACATGGGCGCCCCTGGAGAGAATAGGAGCCCATCTTTATAGGGCATCAAATGATAAAATTAGGGTTTGAGCTCCCAGTCAAAGTTGTTCAGAATCCTCCCAGCTCCGCAGCAAGCCCGACGATGCAGTCAACGGATCATCTAGTCACCCAGGATTCGAGATCAAATAGAGAGTTTTTAAACAGAATACAGAATGAAAATCATGAAAAAGTTTGAAAAGTTTCTCTAAGTCTGGAGCAAATGGGTGCCCCTGAAGGAGATAGGCACCCAAGTTTTTGAGAGTGCAAACAGATGAATTTGCCAATGTAACCTTCAACATGATTTCTTCGGAATCAATCAGGCTTTCCAGCAAGTTCTCCAGCACATCAAACGGGGTAGGCAGTTGCCAGATGCACCAGGCAGAACAGAGGGTCTAACAAGAGCCAAAATTGAAAGCAGAGAAGGAAACTCCAAAATCGGCTTACTCTGGTGAAGTTGGGCGCCCCAGCTTGCCAGAGGCGCCCAAGCTTTTGGTGCCTTAGATTCAACTTTTTGACAGAAGTGTCTCCAAAACACCCCTCTTGGATTCTCCTCAGCTCTTTAACGAGCCTAGCCATTAGTCGATCAAACGCTCGGATCATCAGGTCTAGCGAGATCATCTGTAGAAAAGGAAGTGATGAAGAGATAAAAGTTTTCTAAGTCTAGTAAACTTGGGCGCCCCTGGTGAAGAAGGGTGCCCAAACTTTTGAGGTCTAAAATGATAAAATTTGCAGATGCAGCGTCTAAGATCACCTCGTTGGTTCCAGTTAGGCTATCCAATGAAGCAGATAGCCAGTCAATCGGACCAATGTAGCTCCCAGAATCAGGATTTCATCAGAAGGTCAAAGGAAAATGAAGAACTTGAAATCATGTAAAAATGGCTAACTCTGGACAAAATGGGTGCCCCTGGAGGAAATAGGCTCTCATGAATTTGAAGGTCAAAATGAAGTTTTTAGCCAGAAGTGCCTCCAGGATGATCTCAAAATCAGTCAGGCTATGCGATGAATCATCCAGCTTGCTTGTCGAATCAATTTGGAAGCCGGAGATCAAGGTCAAAGAAAGGCTTCAAAATGGAGAAAAGTTTTAAAAACCTCAAGAAATGGCCAAGTCTGAGAGAAGTTGGCACCCCTGTTGAAGAAGGGCGTCCAACTTGTCATGCCTTAGTCAAAATTTTCAAAGTTTCAAAATTGCAAGATGAAAGATGAATGTCCAAATTCATTGAATCAGCTAATTTTAGGGTTTGAGGATTAAAGCAAAAGAAAGCAAACCTATTTCAAACCCTAAGTCTATTTAACATCTCTCTTTCATGCAATTTTCATCATTCTTGCAGGTGCGTCCCAAGGAGAAAATGGAGCAGCAAATTTGAAGTGATTTTTTCAAGATTCAAAAGCTCAAAGTTGCTGATTTTCAAAAATAATTTTCAGACCAGCAACATAAGACCTTGCTTTTTTGTACTTTTTCATCCAGAAGATCAAATTTTTGAAGGTCAAGATTTTTAATTTTCAGCCATCTGGGTTTCTTCATCTCATTCTTCTTAAGAATTTTTGAAGATTTTTATCAAGTTGCAGCAGCTGCTTTTTCCTTGCATGTTAGTGAAATCCTCAAAGTTTTCAATTTTTGATCATCTGGGTCCTCTCAAAACAATCTTTTGAAGAAAACCCAGATCTTAGCTTTTTTAAAAGAAAATTTCAGATTCTAGGGTTTGCTGTTTTTTCCATCAGCCATCAGTGTTTTTCGAATCTGATTAACTAGGTTCATTCCAAATTGTATTCTGAACAAAACCCAGGTGCCAGCTTTTTCGGTGAAAAATTGAAGAAATTAGGGTTTGCTACTTTTTCAGTCTTAATTCAAAATTTCTATGCTCCACGGGGTTTCGAGGACGGGGAGTACCCGGTACGACGGGACAAGTTTTCGGTACGGGGGTACTTTTGGGTCATTTTTTAGGGGACAGCTGATAAAAAAATAGGGAATTTTTTAAAAATATATAGAAATTTCAAATGTTCATAGCATAACATTGATAAAGCATTCATTCTAGACATTTGTATAAGCTTAATACATATCATTAGACCTGAATTGAGATTTCACATGAGAATCGACAAACAAATTAACAAAATTCAAATGCTTTTCATTATCAATGTGCACACATATCATATAAAAGTCTGATAATTATAACCAAAATGCCCAAAGGCTCCAAGTCTCAACTATGAAATGACATGCTAAACATAAAACTAAGAAAATATATCGCTGTCCAAGGTCCCTAATCAGCAGAAGGTAGGTCTAAATCAGCATCGCCCTCACCATTAGAGCTCGAGTCTAAGTTAGTGTCAGTGTCCATGCCAATAGAAGGATCTGCCTCAACCAATGGAACCCCAACCAATCCCTCATGTGCATTCTCCTCAATTTGCATAGCATCTTTGGGATTAACATCCCAACATAAGGTTGGAATCTGACGATACTGACTAGTCTGGCGATCCTTCACTCAGCTGCTCTTCTTTTGCTCTCCTTCATTTCACAAGCCAAATGTAAAAATGAGTTGCTTTTTCTCATTTTAGGACATCTATAAGGCATAAATTAGGTTAAGTGGCATGGGGCATCCCTTGTGGGCCCACCCATACCTTTTTTTCATTTTAAAAAACTTTAATTTTTTTATAAAAATGTGTTTTTTTGGCTGCTGGGCCATAGGGTACTTCTAGAAGTACCCTACGTCCCCTGCCTTTTTCCAAAAGTCCCTTGGAAGTACCGGGTACTTGGAGGGCAAAAGGGGACGGCTAGGGGACGTTTCCTGGCCATCCTCGCGTCCTCGTTTTGTACCTGGTACGAGAAATGGCATAAAAACACAGGGGACGCATCCCCATGGAGCATAGCTTGAAAATTTCAAAAACGGACGATCTAGGTTGTCTTGCAACGAAATTCTGAGCAAAACCCATATCCCAGAAAAATTTCAAAAAATTTGTCCGTTTGAGGCCGAAAACCCAACATTCTAAAAATAGAAAGTTGCTCAAAACTTGTTTGAACATAGGCGAGTTTACAGTCATTCTTCAAGGTTTTCAATATGGAGTACACTCCCCTCGAGTTTAAGACCAAATCAGCACTATATCAAAACTTCATCATCTCAGCTGAAGAACACGAGGACGTATGATATGAGAAAAATGAAAGGTATCGGAAAAGAGTTGTGCAATACTCTTCTGTTGGAAATCAAGAGAAGTGTCGCATAAAGTTGCAGAGCCGCCAAGTTATCAATTAGTGAGTCATCTTTTCAGGCAGCGATGTTTTTCAAGAATAGAACTCATAAAGCAATTGAAGAAGTGAAAGATTCTCTAAGTTTGATCACAGAAGGCGAAGAGATCTTAGAGAATCAGAACATTGCCTTAGATAGTATCAATGCACCTAACCAGGACCCAGTTTCCTGCTTTTAGCGGATATGATTGAAATTTAAAGCGGCTTTCATCTAGAAGCTTTCTTTCCACTTTCTTTCTATTCTTGGAACGATTTTTATTCATTCTTTGAAGAAGAGAAAGAAGATAAATGTAATAGTTGGCATTTCCTGCTTTTCCTGCTTTCTTAGGTGTTAGTTGTTATCTTCTTTTTAGATTTAGAAATAAAGCTTGCTTGCTAAGCAAGTCTTAGTTGTAAAAGCAAAGAGATTTTAGGGTTCCCTACTCCTCCGCTTGCCTATAAATAAGAGCGTTTGCTCATTGTTTTTCTTAACGGTTATTGTAATATCAAATTGCGAGCCTATAATACAGCAAGTTGTTATTCAATGTCAGTTCACTTTGTGTAAGAGCAAATTGCATACCTCTTTAGCTGCAAGTATTGTTCAGTGCATGTGTTTAGTGTAATCTTTGTTCCTGAGATTTGAGAAATAAAGTCTTGAACCTATTTTTCCTTGATATAATGTCTCAGATTTCCGTTATTTGTGTTATGCTTATATGATCTTTAATTTCAACTTGCATTGAAAGTAAGTAGATGTGTGTTGGAAGGAGAGTTTATCTAAGTATTTTGTCAGAGAATCAATCCTTGTCCATTTCTAAATTCTCTTGCTCTGTGTTTACTTGAGAACTTAGAAACATCTTTAGCGTAGGTTAGTCATAGTTGAAGTTCTAAATCAAAAAATCTCAGCTACAACGCTTGAGTTTTATAAACCTTGTGCTCTTAGATGATCAAAAAGATAGGCAACTTAGTTTTAGTTTACTTTCTTTCACAACATCAGCAAGAGGGAGCTTCCCCTCCTAATTTGAAGAGCAGTTTATCTATGCATAGCTATCCGTTTCAAATTCACATTCCAGAGGTGCGAATTTAAATGCCAACACAATGGTTGAGCTCCAACTCCCAATGGTCCTCGCACTTGTTCCAAATCATCCATCTCACAGATTTTGCAAGATTCCACTTCTCTTGCACACCACATTTATGATCTATTTTCCATCGAATTCTCAAACAAACTAAATGACAAAGCAAGGTGTTGTAAATGCAAGTTTGTTCTACAAAGGGTTGATCATTTTTGGCCTTCCACAAGACTGAGAGTGATGGGAAACTTCTAGGATTTCAACTCCTACAAGTCCAGTTGCCCAAAGAGCGTCACTTTTTGTAAATCACGAGGTCTTTGTATTGTAAATGATGTCAATTATTGAATGTCTCTGTGGCCCCATTTGTAGATCTTCAAGGAAATTCTAGCTTACAAATTCCTCATGCCACATCTGTTGGTATGGTTGTAATGAAGATTTGATGAATGTGGTAGCATTCTAATTCATTGCAAGCTTTGGATGATCTCTTCTTTATTGCATAGGGATTTCTGCAGTTTTGGGATGAATGACTAAGTATGTTCAATTATTAGGTATCATATCTATGGTGTGTGTATATGCATAGCTCATATTTTGTTGTGATTTCTAAGTGTTATTTCTCTTGGTAAATTGTGACTCTATAACTCAATGGATTAGGCACCAATCCTGGAAGTTTATGATTGACAATGCACAAAAAATGATAACATCTTTCACCAATAACTTAGGAGTAAGGTTAGGAGTTGTATGCATCTCATGATTTAGTGATTCATTCAATGACAAATCTATAGCAAGCCATAAAAGTTATTAACCTAAGGAATCATGTTTTGGATACCTTCATCTTGCTTTTGTGCAATGGTGTTCTTATCAACTTAAAAAGAGGTTTTGTGTGCACTAGGTTAGTCTTTGGTCTAATGACGACCTTTTGGGCCAAGTGTACATTGGGTACTATTGCAACAATTTTAGTTTGTTTATCTTTAGTTGTGACCAATCCTATTAAAGATACCTCTAAGAACACCCTCTTGGGTTTAGTTGAGTCTATAGCAAAGGAGCGAATACCCACTCTCAACAATTGACCCTAAATCACTCACATTATGTTGATGAGTTAATCGATTCCCCTTAAGGAAAACATTTCCCTAGCCCTAAAGCAAATTGATTCCTCTAGGAGCGTGGGCAGCAATTTAGGAGAAAACATAAATAACTCACAAAACTTCAGATAAGAAGATGATGCAGAGGGTCAGGTACTTTGAAAGAAACACCAAGTTACAAGACTAACAATGATTCACTCTCTACCTTTCATCTAGGCGCCAGCATGGAGATAAGGCCTCAACTTTGCATTCATGACTTATTGGCTTCCCTTATGGTTCCAAACCATTGAAGTGATCTCAAAGGGCTCAACCTAACCTGACTTGAATGGTTTTCAAGCCCTAACCCTCTGTCTTAGACCAAAACTCACCTATGCTCCTTAAGTAGCCTTCTAGCCCAATTAGGCCTCTAGCGAAGGATTTTTGGCTTTGCTCACAAACCTTCCAAAGGAACTTCCAATCTAGTGACTGATTAAGTTTTGTTTTATGATGGAAAACAACATATCAACTCCCTGATGGCACTTGTTTCAGAACTCACCAACCAAAATTTGTTGTTTCCTCAAAAACTAGGCCTAATTAGCCCTCTTTTCCAAAGCAACCCCTCTCTAACTTTATCCCCTGACTAAGAAACTTTCAACAGTGTCTCAAATTGTCTCAAAACCAAGGATTTTCAAGGTCCTAACCTTCTATGACACCTCTAAGATCCCTGATCACAAAACCCTCCATAAGATGTCTCAAAACTAGGGCTTCTTGGATCTTGGCTTTCCACACACTTCCAGAACTTGTTTATTGACTCTACACCATTAGGACAACATATTGAATCATTACCAACTCAAAAACTTACCCCTCCTTCAGGTAGATCTTCCACTGCTATACCCTAGGGTCCATCTTCATGCTTTTTGCTTTGCCAAATCACTGTGCACACATTAGTTTTCCTCTTCCTTGCATATTACTTTGTTAGTTTATTATGGTACATGTTAAATGTGATCCATTTCATAGGTGTTCAGTCAAAATACTCCATGAAATGGATCAATCATCCATTCAACCTCTCAAAACCAATGAAAATCCACACCACCTTGAGGACAGTCAGTTGTAGAATGCAAAGAAATTGATTATTATTGTCTTCAGAGCATTCAATGGTGATAAAACATGCAAATAAAACTCCTAGAACATCCAACTGCTTATACCTTCAATAGGAATCAGTAATTCATCAAGAAAACACATAAAAAATGCAAGAAACAGAAAATTTATTGAGTTTTCTGAGAACAGTCCGTACAGTACTTGCTCCAAACGCCCAACCTCCGTACAAATGATTATTTTGGGGTTATAGAACCATTCCCCAACTGATCAAACCGTTTGGGGTTGATTAAGTTACGTCAAAGTGATTAAAACTCACAAAACTCATTTACCCGCCCAAATTTGAATTTCCAATCTTGAAAATTATTGAACTCCACAAACTAAAACCTATTGGATCTTCAATATCCAACCTTATTTGACCTAATTAAAGCATTATATCCCTATTTAAAGCCCTAGAACATGATAATTCCAATTACATAGCATTTTGGTCCTAGGGTCCTTATCAGGACCCTTAGGACAGTTGACTCTCTTAACACATTTATCCTTTCCAAATGCCATTATAGGCTTTAAAAGGTCATAGTTGATGTTTTGATATGATGGATAGGTCCTCCTCACCCCTGCACTCTCCTGGCTCTTGAATTGACTCCTAATGAGCTTGGGTGCTCCTGCACCAGAAGATAATCACAATCCTATAAAACGAAAAAAGTGTATTGCCACAAATGTAGAATGTTTCATGCATTTTATTACTCCATTGAACTACTACACAATGCAAGGTCCAATGATAATCCATAACAAATAAGTCTTGACAAAAACAATATAATGCCAAACTACATATAATATACAACAAGGTATGTAACATCTCAATACAACATAGAATCCTATCAACTCAGAACCATCAATATTCATGTGATATGCTCTCCTATCAATGCACAACCTTTAAATGTGGTAGTAGATATGAGTCATACCAATCAAATGTACAAACACATGAAACACAACAGATAGAATTAATCCAAAATTTGGGTAAAATTAGTTAGACTAGTAGGGTCAAGAAGAACCACTTGAATCAAAGAAAGTGTCAAGGTGTGTCAAATCCAAGTAATCGTCAAAAAACATCATGTTATAATGAATGCAAGGCTGTGATTATGTCAAAGAAGTGGCTAAGGTCATCCAAAGCATCTCAAGGAATCTTCAAAACAAGTTGTAGAATTCAAAATTAAGTAGAAAACCAAAAATGGCATTTTTGCCAATTGTCACAAGTGGTAAAAACACCATCAACTACAGCAAAAACATTTTCGCTTTTCTAGTAGAAGCAATGACTTCGTAACTGTGAAAATAGAGAGTACAGTTTGAAGGGTTTTCCAGATTGCAGGCTTATTCTGATTTCAGATTGTTGTTTTAGTTTTTCATATTTTTCAGTTTTCTATGTATGCAGGTTAGGGCAATCCAGCTGTGGGTCTGATTGAAGCTCAAGATTCATCATTCTTATTTGAACTGTAGAGTACAGAATCTGCATACTGTGTGTCAAATTTTGACAAAAGGAACACATTATAATGCTTGTCCACAAAGTGATAATGGTCGGCTCTCAAGAATACCTTCGCTTCCATATTCATTGCAAGGATTGAAAGGTGAAAGATAGGGTTTCAAGGTTGCAGAGATACATTGCAGGTGCGAAGGGGTGTTTGTTGATGTTGTCAAAACTCTGGTTGGCCTATAAATGCTGTAATATCTACATATTGACTGTGATAGTGGAATGCAGAGTGTTTTGCTCACTCTTGCTAGAGTTTTCACCCTCTAAGGGTTTCCCTAGGGTAAACTTTTTGTTGTAGTCTCTTGTGCATGTAATCTTTGCATGTTTTTTAATCTTTGTTTGCAAGTTTCCTTTATGTTTGCTTTCTATATGCATATGATACTGCATTTGGCATCCATTGGAGGTGATAGATAGTGTTAGAGAAGATTTTAGTAGCGTTGACATACAGAAAATTCATAAGTAATGATCACTAGGAGACTATCTCCAGTGTCTTACAGATCAAAAACAATGATGACCCTAAAAGTGAGGGTGATAATGGGAACTTTATTGAGAATGAATTATACAACTGAAAAATCTCACCAAGCAAATGGACTTGGCCATCCTATTGAATGCTACCACACCACATGAACTGTATTCAACAACCTCGTCATGAACCCTTGCTCTAGAATCTTCCCCACACAAAAAATTCACTCTCACACCTCCAACTATCACACCCACAACTTCTCACACAAGTCACCCACACTAGATTTACTAGAAAAGCTATGCTTGCAACTCTCGCTATAGCTAGTATTCCTCTATCTATCTATGATGCAATGACTGGGGAAGACACTTATTTATAAGCCCTTAAGGGTAGTTCTCACTTAATTCTCTAGACATTTACCAACATAAGATAAGTGAATATCCATGGCATAGTACAAACTAACCAATTAAAATTTATTTTTCATGTTACACCCTATCAAATCAGATTCCACCCCAATATCTTTCACAATATAGATATCACCTAATCCACTATAAAGTAACAAATGTTTTTGGACTGCTATGAACTACTTTTCCCTGCCATTAATGCATACTTCCCATGACTCGTGAGATTCCATGTTATGACAAGCTTGACCACCTTTATGAATTTTAGACATGTGCCCCACCTATTTACCATGACAAAGACACATTTACATTTGCCCAAACCATTTACAACATATATAGTTTTTGCCACTAACCATCAATTTCATAGTTTTCCTTTATATTAACTCTGATCGTACCACGGAATATTTACTAGTTATTCGTTGGGAAGTGTTGATCATTTGTGCCAAACAACATATTGTTAGTGTTTACATTTGCACTTTTCAATGCAAAACAAAACAAAGCAAATGTGTGGTAAAATCGCTCTTCAAATTAGATTGGGACACTCCCTTCAAACTAAAATCCAACCTAAATTGCAAAATATGTACTTGCTTAATTACAAAAATAGATGGTTTTTTTATGGGCATTTTGAGAGTATGTGATACAAACAAACTTATAGAAACCTATCTTTTTGTTTTCTTAATATAAAGCATAAGGTGATTCAAAACATAAGCACTAGACAAGAGACTTTTGGGTTTTTTGATTGAAAGAGATACTATAACTACACACTTGAGTTGTTCAATTAAATGCAATGACTAAACAATGCGAATAAACATTCAAAGTTGAATAGGCTAACACATAAACACAAATGTTGTGGTAAAGTAAATGCAGGACTCAATACAAAGCCACGATCTACATCTTCAAGTTAACCTACAGTACAAAGCTTTGCAAATATGCCAAAACAATTTAACCTTCAAAATACATAATGAGACATCTCAGTAAATATTTATGCACAAGATAGGCATAAGAAATGTCACTGAGTGAATAACAAATTCTAGATATCAATAACATTAAATACTTGGTTGCAACTTCAGCAATACACAACCATTAAGAATTACCCCCTTTCAACTAAGCGCAAAAAGGCATTTGTTTATACTCTTTACAAAGCTACTACATGAGAAATAATAAAAATTAACTACAACTTGAAATAATAAAAACTAACTACAGCCTCAAACATAAGACTAACTGATTGCATGAAATGCAACTTTTTTTACAAAATATCTCATCCAATAAAATTAAAATCTAATCCATGCAAATGTCAGTTAAACTGACAATTAAAATGATCAGATAGAAAGTCTACGAATAGCTAACTCTAGGTTATATAGCAAATGCTAAGAATAGAGAAAAGCTAATAGTAACATAGATTTTGACTGAAAAATAGTAAATTTGCCATATTCTCTTGTCTTTGAAAATGGTGACTTTTTTCAATATGCGTCTCTAGATGATTTGATTTTGATGACATTTTCCTCTATTGTGGCAAACCCTCAAGATTTGATGAATACCCAACTTGAATCTGAACATCTTCTCATTCACTGTCATGGCCCCGCAAAAATAAAACTCCCACGTTGATCATAAAAGGCAATTAAACAGTACAAACCATAAGTCATGAGGCGTTCCCAAAGAGACACGATTATGAAAGAGGTGATTACTAATGATTAATGATGCTGTCCAAACCAAAGATATGTCCACTCAGATAATAAGCAAGGAAATAACAAGGATAGGCAGACAGTGGGAGAAAGACCAGAGATTATACAAAAATAATACTAATTAAATTAATTATTCTTATCTGCAGAAAGTCGTGTCCTTTGCAATCATTACCTTGAAAGGTCATGGCCCCTCAGCCCATCAAGGGTATAAAAGGATGAACAATCAAGGCAGAAGGGGCATCAATTAAGGAGAAAAAAAGATACATACCAGCAGTAAGAGAGAATCAGTCCAGTTCATCACCACCACTTACTATTATCAGATCGATTGATATATTCAGGTGTATTTCTGCTATTTATTATCTTACATCTATATAGCTATGATCCTGCATAATAAAAGAATATTAAATGTGTAATTTCTGCAAGTAATTGTTTACCTATATATCCATATTGCTTATAAGTTAATAAAGAAAGATTTCTTATGATTGAATCAGAATTATGTTGACTGTCTGAAACCCACCCTGTGGGAAGGACCAGGAGTGAAGTGGTAGGAGCCCAGAAAGCCCACTTGCAACCTCCGCCCAATCCCACAAGATAGCAAGTGTCTTTAGGGGTTGAGACATTGATGGGGAAAGTAGGTACAAGTCGCCAAGGGGGAGGGCTGTGGTATACACCCTCTTAGACTTGGCATATGGCTTCAGGCGGACCCATCATGTCCCTTCTCCCAATTTCCTAATATGTTGCATTATTGATAATCTACAAATGTGATGCAATTGTCTAATCCTAACAAGCATATATACATATTTGTGAATGTTGTGAATGTAGGATTTGATCCAAGACTACATCATTAAAGAGATATTTATTTGATAAAGTGAAAACCCTAACCCTAATTTGTTGTAATTTGTGATCAATAGGCAAATTCTAGGGCAAATTAGGATAAGGGACATTACATTCACTACTCATTGAAATCAACTCTAAACATTGTTCTTTTTATCTGTAGCAAATCTCAACTAAAAATCACAACTTTGTATGATTTGAATCATATAAATCCTTTCTTGTGCCCATATAAAACTTTTTGTATTGTGTCGAGTAAACTAAAATATGTCATTTTTTTGAGTCCTAATGTGTCTCAAGCCTAGTTTACTTTGCTAGTCTTGCCGTCTTTTGTCCTTTTTGAATGTATGCAAGACCATGGAATGAGACTCTTTAGAACATTCATCTTTATGGAAGAAAGGACGATTTCAAATGCGGAAATTGGTGAGGTCATGAAGACAAGTACACACCTAGGCATTATCTTGTGAGAGAAGTGGCGAACATGCGATCAAATGCAAAGACAAGTTATTTGGCCAAACCATAGCTCACAATAAGCCAAATCAAAGCAAAAGAATTGCTAGTTACCAAAGGAAGGCATTTCTTTCTAGAGTTCTTGAGCCACACAAAATGAAGGCACAGCAAAATCACATTTTTGCAGATGAATCAAGCATTCCTATAAGCAGATGAAACCAAAAAAATAAATTTGTATAGGTCTAGAAAGCTATGAAAAGAACAAAGGCATGGCTATTAGATCTACAAAATGAGATGAATTGTAATAACTACCCACAGACCAAAATGGCAACAATCTTCTTAGCATGGATTTATTTGTTTAATCTACTTGCTTATGCTATTGATGCACTGAAGACATGTTCTTGTTTGTTAAAAGAGTGTGGAATGAAATTGATTGGGTGCAATGTAGACCTTGCATGTGCAGCCAATGTTGCTTGCCTCCAAACATGTAATAATCTTCCTAATGAGATAGAAAGTCAGATTAGATGCGGAAATCTATTTTAGAACAGTGTAGTAGATCAATTCAATAAATGTGTGTTACCCTGGAAAAGGTGTGTTCCTCAAAAACATGATGAAGTGACATCCCCTGTTGTAGACCCCTGAGCTCTTATTAAAAAAATTAACATCGCAAATTTTGGTGGCAAGTGTATTAGTGGCTTGAATCTAACATTTGATAAATTTGATTGCCATGTCCATCAATTTTATCTAAAGTCGAAGAACCTTACAAGAAAGTTGTCATGCTGAATATATGATGGTTTCTTACTCGTTCTACTATTCAGAGATTTGTGCAAGATCTCTCTCAATCTGAAATGCTCTATAATCATGATGATGAGTACCTTCATTATCAGGACAACTTGAATACACTTTCATCTGAGATAGAAAATAAAAGTTATAAGATTACATATTTGCTAAGTCACAAGATTAATTCGAATTGGTCGGCAACATTGAAATTAGGATGAAATTCGGCAAGGAAAAAATTCGAAAAGTATAAAATTCGGATCAAATTCGCCTTATGTAATTTTTTTTTTTTTAAAATATAAAAAATAAACTTAAAATAAGTAAAAAAATAATATTAATATACTATATGTTTAAATATATTAATAAAGTTAAACACAAAGCAAAATAAATAATAAATATTTTTATAATTTAAATTTTAAATATTAGTAAATATAAATAATAAATAAATTAAATTATATATTAAATAATAAATATATTATAATAAAAGTTTTATTTATTTATTTTAAAATATGAAATTTTAACGTTATGAATAAAAAACAAAATTAAATAATAACAAATGGACATCCCGGAGAAAGAAACCTGTTATGGACAGAGGCGACAACATTCTAGGATTCGGCGAAACACTAGACAACCATAGAATTCCCTTTTTTCATATTTTTCATCAATTAAAAACGTTCCTTCGAAAATGTTATATTCCTTGGATTTCCTTAGGATAGTAGTTTTTGTAATTTACATCTGGTAAAATTATAGTGCTGCGATAGGACCAGGCAAGACGACCACCGTGAAGAACAGGTACGTGGTGATGTCGGATGAGATCCTGGAAAAATATCCGGAACTGATAGTGGAAGGGGCCCCGATAGTTCGACAGAGGCTGGAGATCGCTAACAAGGTCGTGAAAGATATGTCAATAGAAGCCTCGGAGAAATGCATAAAGGAGTGGTGCCGCACGTCCTTAGACATCACCCATTAAAAATAAATAAACCCTAAGAAAAACGCGTTATGAATTTTTTATTAAAAATCTGAAACTATACGAATTTAAACCGAATTTTTCTTTTTTTTTTAATAAATTCGACGAATTTCGAATTTCTAGCGAAAATTCGAATCTTTGTGACCACAAAGATATTTGTATATTATTGAGGTAGAAATGATGCCTGGGAAGGATATTGCGCATGGTAAATCATGAGTGAAAAAGAGACTGAAAATCCACAAAAATCATGCAACAAACATAGGAACATGAGGGAAAATGTAAATGTCTACAACATAAAATAATTTTTTTTATAAAAATCACATTTCAAGTATACAAGCGCACGTTTTAGATTACAAGCATGTTTGGATGGTGTAAGCACGCGCTCCCATTTTTAGAAAAACAAAAAAAAGTTGCACCTATGTATAGGCACACACTAGGGGGTCAAACACATGCCATGGTGGAGAAATGTGTGATACAATATGCAAAAACGCACTAGGGTTCCTGCACAGAAGAAAAAATATGTTCAAGCACGTTTCACACTGCCACACATGCGCAAAGAAACCATTGACATGCTTCAGCAAAAACTGATTATTTCAGCCATGTGGAGGAATTCTGCCGCATTTGAAGAGTTTCGGAATGCACTTAGTTCAATGGGTGCACACCAAGTGAAGATAGAAGCACCTTTGTTTAAAAAGAATAACTATTTAGATGCATGGGAAAAGAATACAAGCACGTATAAACAAAGATGGATGCACCTGTTTTCAGCATTGGTTTTTAGATGATTTTGCAATATTTATGGCTGAGGAATCTTGTGAAGGAGGTGTTCATTGTAAAGAGGCATTTTCTTTTTAGATTCAAAACACTTATTTACATTTCAAAGTGAAGTGGTTGAAAAGCAAATCAGTTCTAAATAGAAATCATCCATAAAACCAGCAACAAGTTCATTAGATAATGAAATTCCCCCATAATAGGGAGTCTAATAACAAGTATAGCAACAAAAGATACCAACAGTCAAAAATGGAGATCCATACATCTTTTTACACAAAATGACAATTTCATACACTTGAAGGTTTCAGAGTGTGCAAGGTTGCATCATGCTATGGTTTGATGTAAGATCAACAAAGCCAGGTTTTCAGATTCAAGTCGCCAAGATTGGAAAATTGTCAAGTATTGTAGAGTTTCATCAAAGGATTTGTCGATCTTCGTCAAAACAAAAAAAAGTATTGCTTGAATTAAGTCTCCAGAGCCGCCTTTGAAACAATTTTATTTTAAGCTCACACTAAAAAGAGCTTGTTATCATTTTGAAGAGAAGAGCACATTCTAGGATAAGTTATTTTTAGCCAAACCCCACTACTTATAACTTTCTGCTACTCTTAGTATCTTCAATTTATAGCTTGGAGTCAATTATTTTTAAATTATTTATCATATCATATGAGATATGTGAGCTTTGGAGGGATAATTGTAATATCTCAATATCTATCTAATTGGCAATCAAATGTTGCAATATTAGAATTAGCAAACACGATAATTTATAATAAAGCTTGCACATCATGCAAACAATTCTAGCTAGAGTAGAAGTTCAATCACTTTATTTCATTTATTTTAATACAATTCTGTAAATAATATAAATAATTTGCACTTAGATTCATCAATGGTAATTATCACACCTACTTATTGTTGTAGTTGCTATTCATCGAGTATTCAGTGTTATTGTTATTTCGAGTTTGTTATTCACTTAATAACATTTATTATGTTTATCCTACTTATAAATGTTTATTGAGATGTCTCATTATGTGTGCTAAGGGCTAAATTGCTTTAGTGAATTTGCAAGCTTTGTATTGTAGGTGGGCTTGAAGGTGTAACACGTGGCTTTGTAATGAGTCCTACATTTTATTTAACCATGGCGTTAGTGTTTATGTGTTTGCCTATTCATCTATGTGTGTACTTACCATGTTCAGTCTTTCTTTTTTAATGAACAACGTAAGCTTGCAGTTGTAGGATTTGTTTAAATTTAAAAGACATAAAATCCTTTGCCTACTGTTGAAAGAGCTTCTTAGCCTTTTACCCTAGGCAAAAACATGTTTACATGGAAAGGGCTATTCTGCTTTCCTATGAGAATGCTAAACAGAAGTTAAACTTTGACTAAACAAAAGAACTAATTACCTCAAGTAGGAGGGTTTGTTTATGAGTTCATTAATACCATTTCATGTAAGTATATCAATGAAAAGGGGATTATGTTTGATCTGGATAGTGTACAAGGTAAGTTTCAATATGTGATCAAAGAGAAATTTGGAAGAGCTCAGCATATGAGTAATATTTATGAGTTGGTAAAAAATCATTGTTGACCTCCAAAAGGAGAGGAAAAATCAGCAAAATTAGAGACATGTATTTCAGAGGTTGAATTCATAATTCACACGCAAGTTATTCATATTGATTCAGCACTGGTAAGTTTATCATTTTCTACAAAACCTCCAAAAAGCTACTTCAACACCAGCAGATTCTGGTGGGGTTGCTATGTAGCTATTTTTAATTGTCTTTAATTTTGGTTGGATGTGCTTTTTTAAATAAGTCTATTCTTAGAAACCTATCTTTGGATTTCTTATTTCTGTGGATGAGAGTTCTAGTGTTAGTTTGTAGTAATCTTTACCAGCAGTCTAACTGAAGATTGCCTGAGTTGAGATTTAGTATTAGTAGATTATATTTTGTAATAAAACTTGCATTCCATACAAGCAGGCTATTATTAGCTTTAGAAGTTGTAGTTAGTTTTTATTTTATTTCTTGTGAAAAGTTTCCTAATCCTTATAAATGAGTGCCATTTGCACTTAGATTTTCAATGGTAATGTTCAAGCCTACTTGAAGCTGGTATTGTTGTTCACTGAGTTAATTGTTTTGTGAACTGGGTAAATTCTAGTAATTAATGCAAGCTTGTATTGTAGATTATATAAGAAGATTTATTGTAGCTTTGTATGCAGTACTTCATACTTAGCTCATATCCTTTGTGTTTCTGTTAATTTCAATCCAGTTGAGTTTTTCTTCTGATTTTCAATCTCTACATTTAACTTTAAATTGCAAGTGTTCAACTGTGTTAAACCCTTTTTTGCAATACATAATTATAAAATATAAAATTCCATCTAGTGGAGAAGCACTAAATCACCTTGTGCTCTAGCCTGAGAACAAAAAGATAGATTTTTCTATTAAGTTTGTATTGCATATTTAAAATCTCATAGGTTCTAGGTTTTACATATTGTAGTGTAAGTAAACTTATCATCTACTTCACTCTTCTAAAAGGAGCTTCCCCTCATATTTGAACAACAATTTTACTTTATACGTTATTTTTTGTGAGGCAATGAAAGGTGTGAATTAAAACGCTAACAATCTCCTCCATGGAATAAGTATAATTCAGGATTAAGAACCCTAGGTCCTTTTGACAATGACTTCACCAAACCCTGTTTGTTCAATCTACAAACTGGAAAATAATTGTTCTAGGGTTTGTCAGGACAGAAAATGGGGAATGAATCCTTTGAATAGGGGTATGAACAAAACCCCAGCACAAGGACTTGGGGAAACTAATAAAAGACATGCAAGAATTTGACATTAAACTCTTCAATGAATGATCTTGAAGGAACGGCTGATAGCTGTCACTTGTCAAAGCTGTCAACAAACACAAAACTGAAGTACACATAACCCTAGGTGACTGTATCAGTTTTAGAACATAGATCTTTTATATTGGCCAAACCCTAGATTGGGAAATTTTCACAAAAATCATGGAATTTTCGCTGAAAACGCCCTCAATTTTTTACTGTTCTGATTGTTCCAACGATTGATATATGCTTGAAAGCTGGAGAAACGGACTGTGCTGAAGCTACCATCATTCATAGTTGAAAACCTGCTATCGTACACAACTGAAATACGGTCTTTTGCAACTTGGAGAAGCTGAATCCCTGCTGAGTGTGCTATGATGGAGTTGTTACCACCTACAACTGATCTTTAAACACGTAGTGTGCTTCTTTGACATTTCAACCATTCAAACACATCAGAGACATAACTCGGGCGCTCACACTCCCCTGCAGCCAATTGATACCATCTAAGGTGCACTTCTGAACAGACTTTGTCACTTAATCATTAGTTCCAACTCCCAGGCACATGATTTGCTCTTTCTTACCACTTAAGGATAGCAAGAAACTCTCAGGCATATGCTTCACGCATTAAAGTCACTTAAGTCTAAATTTGATGCCTTAGGCATGCACTTCTTCTCACTCTATCACTTAAGTTTTATACACTTAACTTCTGGACGCACTCCTTGATCATCTCTACCACTTATAAGACTTTGTTCACCCTCTAGGCATGTTCCTCTGCCTGTTTTTCATGCTTAGACACCCTTAGCACGTGCTTCACTCATTCTTGCCACTCAATGATTACTCAACTGCACATTTCTTACACACTTGTCACTTGAGTTTTGATGGGAAATCTCTAGGCATGTGCCAGCTCTTCACATTCCACTTAAATGATGTCTTGAGGCTCTAAAGTGCTTGAGACACGTGCTTAACACTCCTTCAGCACTCAACTCTAGTAGAGACTCTTTTGCAGGTGTACTTTGCATCTATCCCAGCCAATTGACTTCATGTTTGGCACGCCTTGTTATCATTCTCATGTTGTCTCCATGCTTCCAGGCACTTATTTCAGTCTTAACACCCATTTTAAAGACTGAATTGCTCTTCTGGGTGCCTATATCAGGCAAAACTCAACCAACAATTCTTATTCATGACTGCTGGGCAGCCACTTTAAACTCCTGCTAACTGCTCATATACCTCTTTCATCCATCTCTTCTGCTTTCATTGTGCTTTGGACAACGGAAAAAGTGGCCTTAAGGATGACAACCATTCCTCAGAATGAAGCAACCAACACAACAGATCAAGGACAAAAATCTGAAATTTAACCCCTGCATATATGACAACTTTGACAAACAACCATAACAAAGCAAACATAAAGGGTCTGAACTTTAAAAATTTTGTGGGGATGCAACATATTGTAAACGAAGTTAGAGGGGTTGGCTGTCATGTTTTAGCCTTCATATTGTCCATTTATGCTGTTGCATGCATTGGAGTAGGGGTTTTGTGGTGCAGAAGCTTGTTGCAGGTGGTTGTAAGCATGTTGTGACATTGTTGAAAGCTCATATATGCCCTCAAGGCTTTATATCACTTGTACTGAACAGAAGCATAGTGGCATGAGAAGCTGATGCTCACTCTTCTGGAGTTTTTCTCCCATTTAGGGCATCTCCAGGTGTAAAATCTTGTGTTTCAGTTGTGTGTTTTCTTCTTTGCATGGCTGTACTCTTGTTTCAGGTTTTCCTTTCATGCATGCAACTGCAATGAACACATTTAACTTTTGATCATCTCCATTAGAGGTGAAAAATGCAGTTTTGTTGCAGCCTTGAAGGTTTCTGCAGGGTTGTTGAGGTAAATTTGTTGTTGAAGAGCAGAGAGTGGTATAACCACCCTGTTTGCAGATCAAAGTCTGTTTGGATGCGGCTTGTCACTGTGATTAAATTTCTACCTGAGATATTTTAAGTGTTGCCCTGAGATAATTTCATCATCTAATATAATTGAAGTGCATAACATTTTTCCCCTCTATAAAAGTAATTAACTTCTACAAAATTCATCTTGTTTTGTGGAACTAAGCTGACAGTTGATCTCACACGCAAGCTACACATAATAAAAGGGTCATAGACATAATACCCCCCAGTCTATGTCAACAAGTTCCCCATGTACAAACCATTTAATATAAATTGGATCCCTGTCACGTATAAAACTAAGAAATTGCTGTCAAAGTTGAAAAACAGATAACCTCATTTATTATAGTAACAATTCCTGCATCTATGTACAATTGATGGGAGTCCACTTAATGTTGGATGGGTTAAATTGAGAAGAGCTTAAACAGCCAGTGCGTTAACAACACAGGCTGTTTACATGCAGCAGGGAAAACCCATTAGCATAGGATAGCAGGATCAAAGCCCAAGGTATTCCTTGAATATGAGCTTAGGTCTACCTGATTAAAGTGGGCTGTTGAAATTGTGATTCCTTTGGTGACAACCTTATTAATCATGTTCAAAATATTCTATACATTAATTATTACTGATATACTTTCTCTAGGGCACTAGATTCACTTTTTATAAAGAAAAATGTTAAGATTGTATGTTCATGTCCCAGTCTTGTGACTCTCTAAAATATAAACTCATTGCAGCCTTCTTGAACTCTGCCTCTTGTTCTTGTTATCCACCACTCTTCATGTAATGTGGATGCCCAGTGTATACGCAACATCCTTGAGTGATGGCCCTCTCTTCTTGCATGTCAAGAAAAGCAAAGCTTTTGGAATCCAGCAGCCCCTAAAGTTATTGAAAACATTACAGCAGTATGGTGTGAGCTTATTGTACTACCTTTGCTAGACATATTAGATCTAACTTGCATATTGTTCAAATCCCCAATATCTTGTCTAGCCACTTAACTACCTTTCCGAACTCTACCTATGTGTTTATGTACCTCCTCTTCTGCCACTTTACTAGTGGGTGTAAAGCATATTTTTGCATTCTTGGGCTCACTCTTGGTAATAGAGGAGAGTTTGATCTACTCTTGATGGGGTGCACTACCTCATCCACAACCTTAAAAACAAATGTGATCTTCTTCAATAGAGTTATAACCAATAGCAAAAATCAACATATTAAATAAAATCAAAAAATTGTGTCTAATCACATATAATCATGCCAGATGTGCTTGTCAAGGTTTATTCACACCTTTAGACCCTTTCCCAGCCTTTCAATTGCCTTGTATTTACTTCCTTGATTCTCACTAACAAGATCCTCACTTCTTATGCAACACTATAACCATACTCATTATTGCTACACAAACAGTGAATGTCATTTGGTTTTCTAGTAATGTTGCTCTAAGAATTGATAGTGTTTTTCTAACATCACGGTTGGGTTATTGTAGAATTAGATTCAAATATAACTACACTTAGCATTTGTCCTTGTGCAAGCAAGTGTGAGTTTGGACATATAAAAAACTCTTCTAAATCTACCTAATTAGTCCATTTCATTTTCTACTAAAACTAACAAATTTAAATTTGAATCTTTCAAGTGTTGGAAGGGATTCCAACTCGCCCAACTAGGGTGGCTATATCCTTGACAGCTTGCCATTGCTCGGTCCTCTTCTACTAGAGTTGCTTCTCATATCTAAAAATTTGAAATATCAAGTTTGAGAATATTCTCTCCTCCACTTACAATAGTGGAAGTGATACATTATTAAGGTAAAAACTTCATTTTGATCTTGTTTTTTAATTCTATTTTTATTTTACATGTTTTCTTGCTTTCATGTCATTTAATCATCCAAAATCAATTTTTAGTGCTATCAGTATCATTCTCTAGATTCTTCACTCAATCAAGCACACTAGCAGCTCAACCCAATCTACCTCTTTTATTGGATGATTTTCTTTGGCATATAACTTTGTTGGCTAGGTTTTATAATTTATATGGTCTTCTCTTACTTCCCTTGATCTTCACCTATCCCATTGCCAATTAGCATCCACTTGTCTATAGCCCTAGACCATCTAAAATGACAATATGCTCATTGCAAGTAAAAGGAACAAGGATAAAGCACGAATTCAACAATAATACCTCCACACAACTAAAGACGAGACCCAATGCGTCCCTTTAACTTGAACCCGATTCTTGCTAATGGTAGTGAACTCGTTGAATCAATTCTTTTCAATCCACAAACAAAAAGATTCCAGGAGAGTTACAAATGCGCTACTTCCTTAATTTAAATGTCATTTGCAGCCTTTTGTGCCATGAAAAATCTACACAAGATAGCATCAAAATTTAAATGTTTTAACTTTTAATACTAAGTCATTTGATTGAGTGAGACTATGATGAAGATTTTGTGTTCCCATCTCAAGGGCATGTAATTGATCAAGATCATAAGGTATAAAGATCACACGCGTGCAATGAAACATGAACCTTGTGAATAAATTTAATTTTAACTTAATTCTATTTATAACAATAAATAGTCTTTCATTAGTTCAAAAATTTAATTGCATCTATTTGTGGCAAAAGGGTAGCATGGCAATGAATTCATGCCCACAAACCAAGGCTTGTCACAAGGTACAGAACCAAGTGTGTCATACAAACTAAATACATCAAGTCTAAAATAACTGCCCTTAATTTATATTATAATATTTGATTGAGGCTAAATGGAATCATGTGTACTATTCATAAAAGAAAATGAAAGAATAAAACTAAGTCCAAAGACAAAAGTTGCTTCTGCATAAACAACAAATACACTAACAAGATCATTCTCTAGGTCCTTGCCTCACCTTGTAGGTGGCAAGTTGTCTAACAAATGGCTCCCAAATAGACAAAAAGCTTGTCTTGTCATCTTTTTGCTTAGCATGAATCTCCCTAAAGCACCGTTACAATAATATAGTGTGTGAGGGGAATCCTTACTAGGCAATGTGGAGGAATCCATCCACAACACAAAGCAAGGGGCAGAGAGGACCTATGCCTCCTTCGAAAGTTTAAAATCTGGAGGGATTGTCTCATTCATCTAGAGGCACGCAAAACATCACCCAAGTATGCCAAAGGTTGTAGGGGGTTAAACTCTGAGGCCACCATTCTCTTCTTGTACTTGACTATGTTCCAAGGGTTTAGGAACCATAATAAAAATTTCAGTCTCTGAAACAACCTATCCCATTGGCAATTAAAACCCGAGCCAATGCAAGGCCTGAAACAGACCTCGTCAATGAAATGCTTGCTTTCATTGCAGTTTGACCTGATATATTGGATATTACAAATTAGGATTGTCCTGTTAAATAAATAACTACCGTGGACATTCAACTTTCCTCCCTCTCAAATTGTCATTCAAAGTAGTGACAACATGCAGACATTTTTATTTCAATATCCATGAACGATAAACAAATCAAACATCTCTCTTATTTGAGATAGCAGAAATTCTTTTATCTATAAAGTACTCGACCACCTTCAAGTACATCTCTGCATACATTTGGAAGGACCAAATAATCATCAATAGTGCCATATTATGCTATGAAAGCTGGTAGACATATTAAAATATTTGAAATTTGTGTGCCTGATTGCAGGGCTCGTATTACTGGTTTCCAAATCCTGGCTCAGTCATTTTCTATACAGAATTCACAATCTCGAGTGAGCAAGCTATGCCTTCCTATAATTGTCTCTCTATCAATTTCCATCTTCAACCAAGTTAATATCATTTGCAAGTTCCTCTGTTTCCATGTCCATTTCATCAGATCTACGACTTCACAGGCAATATCCTTTTTGTCATAAGCAATCTACTTCAATTAGTTCAACTTCAGAGTACAATGGTTCAAGTATACTGACTGGCTCCTTAGTGAAATGGCAGTTTGAGTCCTAATTCAAGCAGGGCATAGATGATTCAAATATATATAGATAATTAATTCCAAAAAAATATATAATAATAATTCCCTGAAGAAAGATCTTGAAGTTGTAGCCAAAACAGCAGGAAATTAAAATTACTGTCGAAAGACATGAGCCATCTCCTTCTCTACCCCGCTCCCCCCTCCCTCTCTCTCCATCTCCCTCCCTCCCATTTTTCCCACCTTCAGATTGCTAACCCTGTGATCGAAGCACCAACGGCTTCTGTTTTACTAATAACTCCCTGGAGAAAAATCTAGAAATTGTGAGAGTCTGCTGTTTCGCCAATAATTCCTTGAAGAAAGATCTAGAAGTTGTAACCAAAACAGCAGGAAAATAAAATTATTATCAAGAAAACATGAGCTCTCTCCCTCTCCCTCTCCCTCTGGCCTTAGCTTGGAGATTTTCCAAATCCAAATAGCATCAATGTAATCATTTTTTTGATTCTTTGATTGTAATGATGATACAGATTTCCAATTTAAAAAATAATGCATGTACCAAAATCGGGAGCATATGCTAAGGATCATTCCATTGAACATTTTGAGTCCCCTGGGAAATTAGGTTTTATGAAGCACAAACGACTGATGTAATTTTTCACCTTACCTACATTTAACATTATAATTGTACATACAGTTTAAACTTGATTTGAAGCTCTGTCAGATTTCATTTTAACCCAACAATAAAATTTGCTTTGAACATTAAATTATACAAATGCCTGCAAATATTTTAGCGTTAAAAGCAAGCGGTGGTATAGTCCGCCAAACGAGAAAATAAAAATATATTATAAATATGGAAACCTCAAATTTATTCAAATTACCTCGGATAAAGAAAATTTAGTCACCGGGACAACACACCAAAACAATTTAAATCGGAAACTCGCTAAAGCTATTTCATCAAATGAGAAATTAAGTTGCGTCTGGCTAAAGCAAAATGCAGAAGCCAAAAATTCCCTCAAAGTTAAGCCAAATCCTGTAACAATCCTTAAAATTTAAATAGATTTTTGTAAACCAAAAGAATTTAATACAAGGACTGCAAATTTGCCACGGCATATTAAAACCTGATGTGGTTTACTATTTATGTGCGTCAAATTGAAAAGAAAGAGCGCAAACACAAACGATTAAATACGTATAAAGAATCCTGCCAATGAAAACTGTGGAGGAATAGGGCAAGATTCTTACCATAACTAGTTATGGCCGCCGAATTGTTGGAGGATGAAGGAAAAATGAATGCAGTCTGTATTCAAAGTTTTGGCGGGCTCAATAAACCCAAGTTATTTATATAGTTATTCCATGGTCCCGTTGTAGGGGCTGTAGTTTTTGCTTTTTGTACGTGATTTTCTACAAATTTCATTAAGGATGCGGTTCTAAGGAACGGGCATGGATTATTCTTGCAATGGAATTTAAAAAAATAAAGATTAAATTGAACCTTTCTCTTCAAATGTATTTTTTTAATGAAAAAGATCTATATAAGCTATCATGAGTGCTAAGTGGACCATTCGATATCATGAGAGATGGGTTCTTGTTGAACCACTACTCATGAAACATGGGTCAATGAGTTTGACTCGAAACTACACGGTTGAATCCTGATAGCAATATCATAATTTGACACGCTGTGGAAAAATACCTCCTACTTATCAATTGATGAGCTAAAGGGGCTCTATTATGAATGGTTCATAAGGCACAACACTTGCTGAAGGTTTTGCAAATGGGGTAACAACCCTGGCTTAACCTTGGAGAAAACTCCCTGGTTAAGTGCACTTGAGCAGGCAGTATTGGGGTGGGTGACCTCCAGGAGACCCAGATGCTTCACCTCTGTGAGAATCACCTAGATGCAATGAGTGCTAAGTGGACCATTCGATATCATGAGAGATGGGTTTTGTGAACCACTACTCATGAAACATGGGTCAATGAGTTTGACTCGAAACTACACCGGTTGAATCCCAATAGCAAAATCATAAAGATCTATATCTTGAAAAAATATGAGTAATTATAAAAAGGGTAGGTAGAAGAAGATTACACCTCAAAGTCAATGAGTTGGAGAAGATGTTTAAAATTTTTGTTTGAAATGGTGAGGATATGAAAAAAAAATTATGTTTTGGATTTATGATTATTAGGTTATTCTTTATGTATTAATTAACACGTAAATTGGTATGTTTATATATTGAAGTTGGCAAATAGCAATACCTTAATTTGTCTTCACTATCATTTATCTTGAGATCCATATTCAACTCTACATGTAGCTCACCACTTTGGTTCAAGTTCGCATGTGTGGAATTGACCTAGATCACTTATATAATCATAAATTTGAATCTCAAACTTTTTTACTCATTTTTTTTAAATTGTACCCATATCCTCGTGTTACTAGTTGTTATAAGCCGCTTAAAACATGAGGTTAATTTCTTCATGTAGGACCTTTAGAGGAGGGAGCAATCGAAGTGACATCTAGATAGGATGGAGGTACACAAAGAGATAGGGTAGTGCATTTAAGGACTAACCCTAATTTATTTGAATTGTCTAGGAAGAATCTAAAATCTAACATGTACCTAAAAATCAATTGCAAAAGATAAAAGTGTTACATCAATATTGCATTAGCATTATAGGAGCATATTGCATGACTTTGTTTCCCTTTATCTTTGTTCATCATTATTGAATCAACCTACCTAAGGGTGTGTCTAAAAAATAACATATCATTGTCTGGCAGCCTCCCAAATACTTGAGATCTTGACACCATTTTCCCAAACACAAGTATATCAATTCAAGGTAAATCATTTTCAGTGAATTTTTTGCCATATAATTTTTATAGGTGAAGTTCATGTCTATGCATTAGGTTCACTTCTGCACATGGAAATCAAATCCTTATGCATAATCTTAAACTATTAAAGTTTGTCGTTCCCCGTAGTCAATGTGGCTCCATAAGATATTCACCTGCATACATATAGAAGTACAATAAATCAATGAAAGTTAAATAAATAACATAACACAAAATTAGAAAATGAGTAGCATGACTACTAATTTTTATTTAAAAGCTTTAGCTTGAAATTTGTCAAAATTATGATATCTCTCTTCCACAATGATACCTCAACCACTAGTTCTATATGTTTTTATATAGACAAGGTAGAGGCTAGGGATAAGATTTGGAGAGTAGTTATCTAAAAGAATGATTTTATTAATAGATAGCTAACTAATATAACTTAACTCCACATACTAGTTAACTAATAATGTTAGAGTAATAAGTTATTATGCTTAATTAATTACATCACATTGATTAATTAATTAAGTCACTTATTCCTCTTTATTACTTAAGCTAAACTTAGGCACATTAATAATTAATTAATTATTAATTATTAAGTGTGCACACTAGGGTTTCATTTAGGGTTTCCCTTTTAGGGTTTCTTGATCTCCTTCATAAGGATTGATCACTTTGTAATAATGAGATTCTCTTAATGCATTTTTACTGAGAGGTTTACAGAACATCATTTTTGGTTCTTCATATCTTTTGCATGTGACAGGTATCCATCTTGCATGCAGGTGATCTTGGATTCTAACATGGTATCAGAGCTCCAGACCTGCAGCTACTTGTTCATGATCTGAAGATATGGCCTCTTTGTGAGTTTCGGTGCAAGGG